>BMAW01125641.1:0-10786 GCA_019974015.1 Nephila pilipes | reverse complement strand
AACCATAAAACAGAGAAATGTAAATTATTTATTTAAATTTATCATAAGAATTCAAAAAAAATCATACTCACCAGCATACTTACCTGACTATGAGTTTGATTCTGATTTCCTCAATTTCAAAGCTACTTATAATTTTGTAGCTTCTCTAACTTCAGATTAATTTTTATTTGATTACAGAGGGCCTTCTCAAAACTTCTTTTTCTTAAATGTTTAGTCATTAAACCGAGGCATAATGAAACATATAATTGAAAAAACAAAATTCCAACTAAGGAAATTGTCTGAATTTGACAAGGACAAATTAGCACATTGCATACGATATGTAAACCAACTGCTATTAATATTCACTCCAATTCTTACCTCAACAAGTTGCTGATTGAAATAAATGGTTTTTACAAATTTGAATCATTTGATAAGGATTAAAAAAACATTTGTATCATGCTTTGGTTTAAAAGGAGGCTTTTCAACCAGCTGTTGTAGGTCTTGACAGATGTAAACAACTTTTTAAAATTCAATCAGTAATCAATGCTCTCTGTTTTCACCAAATAAGAAAAAATCAATTTGTTCCAGATCATTTCATAAACATTACTTACCAGTGAATCTGTTAATGAAATTCAATTCATTTTTTGAAATTGATTATATTTTTATTTCAAGCTTGAATGACTATTAATGGTTGCAATTAGAATCGAAGAAATCGTGAAAACTTGTGAATTACAATTCTCAAATGGAGATATATGTCTTGAACATAGTACTTTGTAATTCTTTTCATACGAAAATAATTAATTAATTCATATTTAATAACCAAATATCAGAAATTATTAATAAATACATTCACAACAAGTTATAGTAACTGAAAATATTAATGATTAATTAATATTTTCTCTTTTTGAATCTTAATCTTATCAAAGTGAAAATAGAGTTTTTGGAAGTGTTTCTATAATTTACATATAAAGTTGCAAATACAAATATTCTATTTATCTGCATTAAATTGCTACGATAATTTAAAAAAAAAAGTTGAAATTTTTTTATTATATTCTAGTAGTTAAATAATTCATTTTTAGTAATAACTGATTAAATTAAAAGCCTGTCACTAAACAAATTTGATACCTCGTAATTTTTAAACTGTATCCGTAATTTTTAAACTGTATGTATTTTTAAACTGTATTAAACTGTAAATTTTAAACTGTATGTAATAGTAATACCTATAACACAGAGAACTATTTTTAAGCATTTGCAATTGTATAAATATTTACTGTTAAATTAAGGTAAAGAAGACATCTTTTTAATGATTATTACATATTGTTCCATCAAAGAAGGATACTTGTTCGGATATGCGACTAATATATTTTATAAAATAATTGCTCAAAGAAAAAAAATGGCAATATATGAACTGTTTAAAACAAATCTTCGCATAGAACTTTCCAATACTTACACATATAAGGATTAAATTTAAGTTGGGTGATTAATTAATTTATAATTATTAACGTAGATGTCATTATTAATAAAACTGCTTTTTATACGAACATATATGTTATTCTTCTCTACTTTCTGTAGTTAATCACAAAATTCAGGATAAGTTGATTATCACGCAGCATGATTGAGTATTCAACTTTTGAATGAATATGCGTTTTTAATTTTTAATTTCGATTTTTACATTTGATTGCCCTAAAATATTAAGAAATTTTAGAAGTTTCCATTATCAATATTTTTTTGAATAGGAATTTTTAAAAAAAGGAATAATATATTTATATATTGTGTTCGTGTTTATATGCTATTAATTATTGACGCAATAATAAGCAATTGTTCTTTCAATTAGCTCTTAAAAAAACTGTGAAGATTTGTAGATACTTATTCTATGAGAAAAATTTATAGAGCATCTAAAAATAAAGTTGATATTAAACTTAACAGCAGTTTTCATGAAAACTTCTGTGAAGCTGAGTTATTCATGAATTTCTCTTCACTAACTTCGGGGACTTTATATTATTATGAATTGATTAAAATTTCAATTTCTTCACAAGAAAAATGAATCGTTATTAGGTAAAAAAAGATGAAAAATAAGAAGTGATGCGGACTTTCTTAGCGTTATAAAAGTGAAAAAAGAGTTGAAAAGAAAATGATTATAAATAAAGAATATCAATTTGTAAGTTAGATTCAATCATAGTAATTAATCACTTTTATTGAAAATAAAACTGCTATAATTTAAAAGTTTTTGAACTGAAATTAGCTATTTTTTAAACTATAAATTTAGTATTATTAACACTTTAAATGGTATTCATTAAGTTTAACAGGATTCGAATAAGAATGATTTACTATTATATGGCTATAGTTAATAAACTGTTTCATTCTGTGATATTTAAGTGAAATAGAGATAGTGATTTTTAAATGAAGCGTAGTTGAATGGAAACTAAGGGAAATAGAGGTTAATTGTTTTGTGATAATTATTAATAAATTAGATAGAAGCATTATAAGTAATCTTTTGGAATGAATTTGTTCTTAGTCTAAGTGCTAAGAAGCGAAACTACTGTTAGTGATAAGTGTTTAAATAAGAACGAGTGAATTGGTAAGCTAAAAAATTTTTGTTGATTATATTCTAGGATAGACAATTTCAGTAGGATTGGAAAGAGAGTGTTCTCATTAACTTTAATGATAGTAAAATATTTCTATTTGTTCAAAAAAAAATGTAATTGGAATCTAGTTAGTATTAACTATTTAAACAGAAGAAAAGTTGGCATTAGAAATACATAACGAAAGAAAAATAACACACTTCTTAGTAAATTGAGGATTAATAAGAATAACAACTAAGCATTTTTCAGACAGATTTGTATAGAATGTGTAAAAATATTTCCAAACCTACACGAATATATGAGAGGATGATAAATTTTTGAAGATTTAATAAATGTATCTTTTCGACTACACTCCATTTTGTTATAAAATATAACAAATAATTTCCAAAAATATAAATTAAAAATTGACATTATAAACAAAATATATTTAAAAAAGATGACAAAAAATTCAGAAGTCAAAATCTAATTTATTGTATCGAAGACTTACAAGTCAATGTTCCATCAGGAAATAATTTTTTTTTAGAAAAAAAATCATTCATATTTGAATTGTCTCTGAGAAAATAGTTTACGTGAAATTGTTTTTAAAAATTGAATATTTGAGTTATTCATTTCTTACAGTATGAAAGGATTCGTAATAAGGAAATATAATTTTTGAACTTGGTACTACTTCCTACATGATAGTTCTTTTTTTTTTCTCAATTTATCACAAATTATTAGAATTCAGAAGTATAAAAATTTTAAATTACTAAATTATTTTAAAAATTCAAAATGAAATTGTAAGTAATAAATTAAATTTATTATACTTGAAACTAAATGCATTATGATACTCATTTTTTTTAAATAAGAAGTGCTAGAAATTGAATTATTTATGATTATTTTAAATAACATAAAACAAGGATGTAAATTTATTCCTGAACAAACAACTATTAAAAAGTAAAGTTATTAGAATCGTGCATTACATAAGAAATTGGTATAGAATGTTTTCAACACACGTGATTATGAACATGCATTGATGTTTAACGGTGAATATGATCAAATACTTTGATTCTTTCCTCCAAGACCTTATTTTACTTTTTAAGCCTTTAAAAATCAAAATATTTTTGAAATTGGTTTCCTTCAATTTGATAGATATTAATATGCGATTAAAAAAACTTTTTTTCATCACAAAAATTTGTTGTATTGCTAATTTTACAAAGAAAAAAAAAGATAGAAATTAACGACGAGGTACCATTAAGTCTTATTTATCACTAAGATATTGTCCAGATATTTGGATAAGATATGTTCCGCATACGGATATATAGTTATTAAATGTTGTAAATTATAGCTCATAATGTTAATTTAATTTTTTTAGGAAACTGTAGATGAAATAAGAGCAATATCGACGACATAGATCTCAATCTGGTGAGTTCCACATTGAAAGCCTTATAATATCTGCAGGAAAGCTAAGATAAATATGAACAACTGGATAGTAACTACGTAGAGAACTCTTAAGAATAATGAATGTAAATGTTTCTTTCTCGATTATTCTTAGTAATATAAAAAATTTTACGATAACGTAGTAAAATAATTGAGGATGTACTACTCAGTAGGTTATATCACTCTCTGTCTGACTGAAATAAAAAAATCAGCATTAATAGCTGCACTTTACAGCATTAAAATGCAGAAAAAACTTAATTCAAGTACCTCGGTTACTTCTTAGTATAATTAGAAACTTACAATTACCTTTTGTATATGTAGGAGGTTTGTCGTTTTTGAATATAGGATTGCAGAAATAAGGAAGAGGGAGAGATGCAGTGCGTATAAATAACACTCACGCCTCGTATATTTACATATTGAACAAATAAACACTCCGCAAAGGATATATGACCAGATATAATAGGAAAGAACTCAAGCGTAAATATATAAATAATTGAAGATATAAGCATTTACTATCTAATTTAAAATATTTATTCCTAATATCACTGTTCAGAACTATTCAACGTGCAGAAACTCGAAGAATTATGGATATATAAGATCCCAAATTAACAAGAATCAGTAAAAGTGATTTATAGTCTTACATCATTATATTTTAATAATTTTTTAGGAAGACTAGATTGACATTTCACTTAATTTAATTACATAATTATCTAATATCTTCAGGTTTTTCTGTTTTCGCAAATTTATTTCATAATAACTACTTCTGTCGCACTTTTTCATTCTTAATATATCCTATACGAGAGAGTTTTATCTGATTTATCCACATAATTCCAAATTCCTTATTGCAATATGTAATCGAAAGGGATGAACTAGAAAAGCAAAGTATATGTTGAGCTAGATCAATTCTCCAGAGTCTCTAAACGATTGGTTAAGTGTAAATAAGTATTTGCTCGAGATACGGTAATTTAATAAGTTTACAATATATGGAGAAATAATTCAAGTAACAAATAAACGTTTTTGTTCCAAAATTTGTTAAAAATTTAATGTAGTCGTATTCTAGGTTAAAATCTTGCAGGATTTACAATGGTGGTTGAAGGTTCGTCCATTTTAGAAAGTTGTACGATTCAAACATTTTTCTTTCGTCTTGACTATATTCCAGAACGCTGGAATATATTAAACAAGAAAATACAGTACACATAAGCTCTTTATTATTTTTGCATTAACAAAAATCAGAAAATAATCTCGGAAGTAAATTTGTAGTTATTAATTTACAGAATAAAATATATTTTCAAAATTCGGTACCAAAAATAAAAAAATAATACATTATTGCAGTCTTTGGCAATTGTTTTCCACAATTGTCACAATATTACACTCTCTAACTTTACAGGTGAATTTTGGTAGTAATTTTGGCCATTCTATCACCAGACTACATGAGAACATGAAGACAATTTTCCTCATGAAATATATTGTTTTGCTAATTCTGATTTCTTATTTAGATTCAAAATAGATCCGGCATTAAGATAGAAATCATAGTAAATATACATCAATATTTTAAATTTATATGATTTTTCTATTCCCAATTAAATTTTCATTTTTCATTTTCTTAATAAAATTTAGTATCGTAATTTTGAACAATAAATTAAATTTGTCATTGTTTCAGTTTTAATAATCATTTCAAATAGTTAAAAACATATCTGATAGAAAAAAAAGAGTATGAATTCATTGGAATGCAGAACTTCATTCTTTCTACTAAATAATAACCATCTTACATTTTAACATTTTACATACTTTGTTAGAAAGTTATAGTACCTTTTTGTTCAGCTCTAAGGGAAAAAAATTCATTCTACAGCTTTTATATATTTGTCCAGTAAATTTGTTCGCTTTAACTAAAATTGTTTTTTCCATTTCACTCTTGTTAGCCTAGTTAGTAAAATTTGTTCGGAAATAATTTTGTAAGACAACTATTATGATTTCAGCATAATTATATTAGAGTTATCAAAATAAATTAAATTTTTACATAAAATTTTGCAAGTTATACTGAAATTCTAGTAAATAGTTAATGGAGATATTCTCGTTTTGCCTTAAGCCAGTGCCTATGAAAAAAAAAAGTAAACCATTAAATTTATTACTTATTAATGAATATATTTTGAAATTCCGTCTATTCGAATGCATTTGGTAGTTTCATATACTTCATAATTGATTTTGAATAGTTTCATAATCATGAAAAGATAGTCTGCATTTCATATCAGTATTACAATGAAAATATTAACTATGCACTTTGATTTGCGTTTAAACGAAATTTTTAAGACGCACAGCAAATGAATCGTATAAAAAAGTAAAAAATATGAAACAAGCTATATTTTTGTAACGAGACTATATTTTGTGCCTCTCAAAAGCTGAAAATTTTATAAGATTTCAAAAGAGTGGAAAATTACTCCCCAGATTTTCATAATATATATTTAATGATACTGATGCAATAGTCCAGTTTCATAAGATTTTTAATGATTAAAAATACTTAAAAGTCTAACTAGAATTTGAGGTTTTCCTAACAGCATATTCAATAAAATCCTTAATCGTACATTAAAACTAGCTTAAATTTATAGTATTTCTTAACAAAAATATTAATTCAAATTTATTGAACTGAAAAAAAAAAGATATTAAAAGTTTATATGTCCTATAATTTTTATAAGTATTTTAGATGTTATTTTATAGTTTTAGCTATGAATGGTTTTGCTATTTTTTTGCCAGATAAATGGACAGTATTACAAAGGTTTAGAGCAAACCAAAGGAGATCGTATAGCCTTAAAATTGAAATTATGGATGGGAATATAGTGTGTTTTAATAATAATATATTTGATTGAAAATTAGACATCATGTAACGATAGTAATAAAAATAATATTAGCATTGAACTCATACATTAAAAAGAACCTCGTAGTTACAGTAATCAACATTCTAAAATAATCTAATTTAAAACAAATAGTAAAAAAATACTGTTTTATTTAATTAAATATACACTTTTATTAAAAATTTTGAATTTTAATCTTTAAAATTTATGATAATTCCGCAAAGTAACAAAAACTCTTTCGATAAGTTAACGAATAATTTATTATGATTTTCATTAACTTTATATGCAATAAAGTTATGAACATGTTTCAGTGAAATTCTTAAAGTTAAAAGAAAAAAACTAATATAAATTATTTCAAAAATATTATATTTACTAAACTTTAAAAAAAATCTCTTAGCCTATGCTTAGAATCAAAATTTGACACTATTTTAGAATTCACCATTTAAACAATATGATTAGGCTTCGAACCTTCAGTTATTTGATTGTAAGTTATCCCTTTTTAAGATTTGTTTTACAAATATAATAATGATCAAAAATTGTGATTTTAAAATAAGATTTATTCTAATTAAAATAAAATAATTTCTTTTTTTTCCTCATACATTTTCAGTATTATCATAAATATGTTCAGCTACATTAGTGATATCTCAATAAGAAGATAACTTCAGAATACAAAAAAAAATTCAAAAAATAAAATGATTTTGCTAAAAAAGTTTTTTGCATCTGCTCTGAACATTTTACCTAACAGGTCAATTGAAAAGTCCCCGGCCTGACACATAGATGGCACTACTGGAATTAAATCCATATGTGTTTTAGTTAGCTCTAACCCTCAAAAGATGCGTGTATAAATTTGACAACTGTCGGATCATTAGTTTGTGATTTATAGCATTTTGAGTGAAGCAACTTTTGTTATTGTGAAAAAAAATTAAGCATAGCACAATGCACTAAATCCTTTGTGATGTCAACACGATTAAGGAATTCTTCAATAATTAACAAATTTCTGCAGGTATTTTTCTTGACATTCAAAAAGCCTACCACCGTCTCTGGCACGAAGGCCACATCTACAAATTAATTAAGCTTAACTTCAATAATTGCATCATTATAATTATTAACTGCTTCTGAAAGAATCGCACCTTCCAAGTTAATGTTAATTCTGAATTTTCCTTTACGTACAAAATCCTCGCAGGTTTTCCTCAAGGATCAGTTTATCTCCTTCTCTTTACTCCCTTTCCACGTAGGACTTCCCTCAGACTCCCTTCTCTAGCCTCTATACCTTTGCTGACGTCACCGCCATCCTCCCCCAATCAAATATTGGTAACACAGCCAGGAAAAAAAATTTAAAAGCACCTCAACAAAATTTAAAAATGGTAAACTTTATACCGTATCGCTATTAACACAGGTAAAACGAAAGTCATCATCTTCCTCAAAGGTCAAGTTGCCCCTCCTGCAAATCCACTAAAATTATTTTCCTACAACATTTCCTGGTACATTAACGCCAGGAGTCTACCAGGATTCCAATTTAAACTTTCGAAAGCCTATCTCCCTAATTGTAGACAAATTCTAAGGAAAAATTCACAAATGCATCCTCTTAATTAATCGTTTTTCCCACCTATCCCTTTCAAATAAAATTTTACTTTATAAACAAATCATCTGCTTATCCTTCTTTATGCTTCCTCTATTTGGGGTCATGTCATCAAAACTCACCTCAAAAAACATCAAATTCTACAAAATAAAATTCTCCACATAATTGTTAAAGCCGCAATAATAGCAATCCTCCTTCAATGTGCGCAATAATGTCATCCATAATGTTATTCATCATGACCTTAAATTTCCTTTAATCAAAACATACATTTCCCATCTGGCCCGTAAATTCTACAATTCACTTCCTTACCACGAAAAAAAACCTTAATTAAATCGCAAACACTTTTTGCACAGTACTGCGATATGCACTCCTACCCATATCAAACATATAACAACGAATTTAATTTATATCCCCTTAAAATTAAATTATTTCAAAAGCCATTCAAAAAATCCATCCCAACAATCGTTTTCAACCAAAAGTAACTATGCGCTTGCTCAGTGTTAACCAATAGTATTTAAGCTCATTCAGACTTCAAATCCATCAAGCGTTAATTCTATTTTGATCGCACATTCGGCTAGTTTCATCCATCTGTAATGCTTTTCCTTGCAACACCTATAATCTTGACCATTACACCACTAAATTAATTAAATATAATTAAATATAAAAACAAATATAATTTAAACAGCTTGAAAAAAAATATATGTATTTTTCCTTTCTGTCATCCTTTTTTGATTTCTACTGTGTTCTGCTCCATGCTTCGACAAAATGTGATCTGTTTTTCCTACCTAATGTTTTAAACGGAAGCAAGAGTGATACGCCTTCCCAGGCTGGTATTTTAAGAATTATTTGATTGTTGTTGGTTTTGTGGCTAGACTGTTTAATAAGAAACAGCAAAGTTCTTAATTTACCCGACAAACCAGTCATCAATACAACACCTGTTAAATCACGGTAGTTGTAACAACTACGAAATCTGTGTTTAAAAATTTGCAATCTTTAAGACAATTATCAATATTTAGAGAGCCTGCTAAGACAATCTCATTTGCACAGTAACACATTGTAATTTTTATTTCGAAAACTCCTAGTCCTCTTTCTTATTTTTAGCATGGAAATCTCTGTACCTTAAGCTTGTAGATTCCATTGTTCAGCTAAAGTCCTAATAGGTCTGTTGTTGCTTAAGAAGTTTGAAATTGCTGATCAAATCATTCAGTTAATTCTGCTCTATCAGATTTGTGTGTGTTGTGTGTCTTAGGTTACATGACAAGAAATTCAAAAATATATTGTTCAATATGTTGTTGACTTCCATGTTCATTTGTTTTCAGGTTAGAAACAGGAAGAAAATACCTAACTCAGAGGCACTGGTTTAAGTGCTGAGGTAACATGTTTTAATTTACTTCAATGAACTGTTATTTTATTAATACAAAAATAACAAACAATAATATTGTCCATTTACTCGATCATCATTTGAACAGTAAATAGCATACTTTTGCAATTTTCTTATTCGTTCAGTAAATGTAATTAGTTGTACAGATTCTCGAATTGTGAGGTACCCATGTTTTATCCGTATCACCAAATAAACAATAAGAATACAGTTTATATGCATGTATAACTAGTTTGGTGGAAAGCTTTATTCATGCTTTTAGAATAAACTTGTTAAATGCATAGCAAAAATAAATAACATTAAATTAAAATTTACTTCTGGATTCACTTAGAGGAAAAAAATATTTCAAAGATTCAGTAACACTCGCAAAACCAATGAACTAATGTGGAAGAATGAAAAATTGTGCAAAACAATTAAATAATTGAATAAAATTACTGACATTACATATGATTCGAAACGTATTAATACTGCTTTACCACTTGTTACTTTTCAGATACAAAATACTTTCCTGCTATATGATCATCTTCAGTTAAAATTGTCCCTCTGCTCATACATAGAAAGAAAGATTAACACTAGTATGGATATTTATTTCAACATTATTTTCATGTGGTAGAAAGTTTGGGAAAATGTAAGAAATTATGTTTTAAAACAATTTTTATGAATAAAACCATTATTTGATAGAACATTTTTGAAGGATCTTTCAGATCCCACACAAAAAGATACATAAGATGAAATTTATTTCAAACCCAATTCAAAATGGTGCTTTTAATTAGTGTTAGTTAAATTAAAAATGATAGATATGCTTCAAAAGTTAATTTGATTATATGGATAATATGATGCTTAGTATTATAAATCCGTATTATTTAAAAAAATATCATAAATATTTTTTTCGGATATTCGAAAATATGGCGTCTACAATCAGTTCAATAAGAAATATAAAATAAATATTTGTATGCATCAGTGTACACACACATACACATAAACACACACACACACACACCAAACT
>BMAW01125636.1:0-12047 GCA_019974015.1 Nephila pilipes | reverse complement strand
GGTTATCCAATTGCACATTTTATCACAAATAAATTAGATATGGAAGTTATGCATTGTTTATTTCATCTGCAGTTTCGGAATATGAAGTTTTTCGAATCTGTTTTTTCAGGAAAACGTTCTGAAAAATTCAAATTACTTAGTAGTCCTGAGCTTCGTCTGAAAATACGTTACAATTTTTTCTTAAATTTTGGATTTTAGTTTTGATTTTTTTGATTAAATTAAAAGTCGAGCTAAGAACAATTATTTTTGCTTGAAATAGTTTATTGATAGTGTTAATTTTGGACAATATTGAAAATCATATTAAACATAAAATAAATAACATTTCTTGCATTGAATCCAATTGACATTTAGTTTTGGATACCACCATATTATCGTAACTTACAGCAATAAATTCTACTAGGACATTACAAATTTGTATTCCAAATTACAAACCTAATATTAATTGTAGTTTCATATGTTGTTGAGATATTTTCTTAATAGTTCAGGACTCATGTGGTGACCGGAAATGACAAAATAGTACCACTGTAGCTCCTGCATGTCGTGAACATCATGACTCCGAGACAGATCACTATAGTGATCTTTTTCTTTCCTATGGGGTTTACTGTCTTTGGTAAACACGGGTGATGCGCCCTCGAGTTACCTTAGCGATCCTTCTCTATTTGTCTATCCTCCTTCCGTTAGATCTTGTTTGGCGCATGATAGTCGCATCTGGCTCTTGCGCCAATAAACTTTACATTCACTCACATTTTAAAAAATCCAGTTTAAGTGGATATCCTCGGAAGTTCCCCGAATCAAATAACAGAAACTTAATATCGCATATTAAAAGATTAGTTTGAGGATTATTGAAATTCAGAGACCTACAATAATAATATTTACGATAAGATGTACTTTTCATCATACTGACAACGATATGAATATTGTCAAATTTTCATCCTGCATGAGTACATTATTTTAGCACTTGATCATGCTGGAGGCCCAGTGCATAGCATCCTCAGCAACACCCAGATGGCCGGCCCTGGCTGACGCTCAATAATGATCTAACTATAATAGTATTGATTGATTATTTGTTTTATTTACGCTGCAATAAGAAGCAACACGTAGGCTATTGGCGATGGACTTCCTTAATTTTGAACCCCTGTCATGTGACGAGGACGACCATTGAACTGGAAATCTACTCTCCAAGCTTTCACACAACGCCAGTGCGAAGACTTGGAGTCTCGTCAGTTATGAAGTGCAGCAGCCCCACTTAACAGTAAACCTTTTGAGACATCTGGACTAGAACCTAGATTTGAGGAAAACAACGCTGGTCACGAGTTACCGATCCCGACCACTCGGCTACCGTGACCAATTTTAGTAGTAATTGAGTCATGATTACATCAAAAATTCTACTTATCGAACACTGGAGTCTGCTTCATATTAAATTTAATTCAAGGATTTCAATCTACTTATTGAATACCTAAAAACTGTACAGAGATAATAATCAATTATTTAAAATACTTTAAGTGGTAATCTGAGCCTATTAGAATCAAAATCGTATTATTTGTTAAGAATCCAAACTATCTACAGGATAGAACAAACTTTAGTTTTATGCATAATTCGGTTCTGTGGAAGTGAAAAGAGCAACACTTTAAAATCTAAAGTTTCAATACCTATTCATGCTTCGTTTTAGCTCTTTTTTCAAATTGATTTGATATAATAATAATTAAGAGTTGAAAAATGTGTATCAACTGTAATTTTGCCTCATAGGTCACTACGCAAATATAATAAGAAAAACGGCTAAAGAAATTTTGTTAAGGTAATACACATATTCTTTGCTAAAAATTCGATTTAGTATAAACCGTTCCGTAAGATCAAATCTTGATATCATTTTATGTAAAACAATGAAAAAGTAGAAGAGATGAAAATAAAAAAAGAAAATTATTGCAAATATTCTTAAATAGGTTTTATAACGGCTTAACTGTAAGAAAATGTTTATGACTATATAAGATATAACATATAAAATTTGAACTTCTTTTTTTTTTGTCATAAACCACCCTACAATGCTTAACGTTTGTTCGATTAATAACAAATCTAATTTTTTGAAATATGTTGGTGAATTTTATGTAATATTATGAATTCCAAGAAAAGAAAAAAAATTGATATTTTATTTTTCATTACATATCATTCATCTAGCTTTAATTTCTGCAAAATTTTTAATCAAATCTTTTGTTTTAGAAGAGAATAATAGCATTCTTCTCTACAGAAATAATCAACCAGCTTATTTTAACTGTTTTCACAGGATTCAAAGACGAATGTGTTAAAAACCTTCCTACAAATAAATTTTTGAAAAAGTACTTTCTCGTGTTGTGAATGAAATACTCGAAGGAAATTAATAAATATTGTTAAACCCTGAGTAAAATTTATAAAGAGTAAGAGGTTAAGAAAATGATTTATTTGAAGAAGGGGAAAAAAAGTCAACTCTTAAAATTCCTCTTCTCCATTTACAAGACAGTATTAGACTTGAAAATATTCAGTTTTACAATTAAATGAAATACGATTATCAGGACCAATTAAATATTTGTTTCAAAATGCTTTTGTGTTGAAGGAATATTCTATTCAGTAAGGGATTTAAATGCTGCTTCAACGATAACTATTCTTTGCAGTTTCTTAATAGAACAGAAAATGCTTGCTTCTATTTACCTCTAAATTTTTCCTCTATAAAATAATTAAATAATAGGTGCAGTTTAAAAAAAAGTATATATATATGATATAGTGATGAATTTACCTCCCCCAACTAAGCGCTTTTACGAGTTAACCCATGCGTTAAATGATGCAACAGAGGAAGTCGCCAAAGCTTCTATGGCAATAGCTGCTGAAGAAATATCAAGAAATGAAGGAAATCCAAATGTACCCGTGGCTATTGATGGCACCTGGCAAAGGAGAGGGCATGTTTCGCTAAATTGTGTCGTGACAGCAGTTAGTGTTGAAACTGGAAAAGTTATTGATGCCGAAGTATTTTCTAGATGTTCGTGTAATTTGAGGAATGGAAATGCACACAGGGAGAAGTGTACCGCAAATTACTTTGGAAACAGTGGAGGAATGGAAGTTGAAGGCGCACTTCGGATCTTCAATTGATCAGAGTCATTGCACAAGCTGCGATATACTCAGTACCTGGGAGATGGTGACTGTAAGGCATACAAAGCAGTTGTAGATTCCAAGCCTTACAAAAATGTTAATATTGAAAAGATGGAATGCGTTGGTCACATTGAGAAGAGGATGGGGACACGACTGCGAGCGCTGAAACTTAAATTGAAAGGCACAAAGCTTGAAGACAGGAAGTCTGTAGGAGGCCGTAATAGATTGACAGACGTAGAAATAGACAAGCTGCAAAGATACTACGGTTTGGCTATTAGAAACAACTCAGGAAACTTGTCGTCTATGAAGAAAGCTGTACGGGCAATTTTTTTTCATAAACTTTCAACAGATTCTAATCCACAACACGGTCTTTGTCCCACAGGTGCCGACTCATGGTGTGGATATAATAGAGCCGTAATTAAAGGAGAAAAATATAAACATAAACATAATTTACCTGTTGCAGTTATGAATTGCATCAAAAAAATATTTAAAGATCTGTCAAGTCCTGAATTACTCTCAAGATGTCTACATGGAAAAACACAAAATTGCAACGAAAGTTTGAATAGCATCATCTGGTCAATAATCCCCAAGAGTGTATATGTACAATTAGGAACTTTAAAATCTGGAGTTTATGAAGCAATATCTTTATTTAATCAAGGATTCATCACAAAATTAAAAGTTTTACATTTGTTAAATGTTCAACCTGGATTTTATACATGTCGAGCATTACAAGAAGCAGATCGTGTTCGCATAAAGAAAGCAGAAAAGGCAGTTTTACAAAAAACTAAAGAAGCTAGAATTAAAAAAAAGACTATCAAAATGTAGACAAGAAGATTATCTAGCAGATGACCCAAGTAATCCAAGCTATGGTGCTGGTATGCATTAGTAAATGGTAAGTTTTTACTTTAAATTGAATTATCTCAAAACTGTAAATTTCAACACAAAAGGAACATTTTTAAGAAACCTACTTATCTTACAGCTTTGAAATTGTGTTCATGTATTACTAGTACATAAAGAAATATTTTAATGAGAGCTTTTGTCAAAAAAAGTTTTCAAAAAAATTTTAGAGGTTGAAATGTACACAAATTTTCATGATTTTTTAAATTTTCACGTGTTAATCCACATAATAATTTTTTTAAAAAAAACTAATTAAAATTTCAAAAAAAGCTCTCATTAAAATAATAAACACTATTCAATAAATGACCACAAACAATTTGGTAACTCTACAACCAGTCAATTTTTTAAAAATGTTCCTTAAATTTGGTCATTTTTAACATTACGGAGATAGGGAAATGGCTGCGTGAAGTGACCCCCTTATATTAATTCTTAGTGTGTTAAAAATTATGTGGTTAAAGGAATATTTTTTTAAAAATAGTATTATAAATATATGTTACCTGAATTTTTGAAATTTTTCAGCCATTTGGTCACTAGGGAATTTAGCTTCTTTTTAAATATTGTATTACAATTGCTGTGAGTGTGTATTAAAGTAAATATTAAATAATTACTTATTGCAAATTTAAATTTTGAAACTAAAGGTATTTCATATGGTTTTTCACTATTTTTAGTTACCCGCATTTCATGCCAAATATCCGAGTAGCTGGGGTTGATGTATGTTAAATCTGTTGAGGTTCTTACTCCTTCAATCGGCGTGATGTGGAAATTTGGAAAGCGATGTGCCAAATCATATGTCGTCCACGTCACTTGACCGAGGTTCAAATTTACGGGATCCGTCGTATATAGCCCTCGTGTTGCTTCTAGAGTGACGTTAATAAAGAATCACAACATGTTAAGAATATCACTTTCCATTGGTAAATTATTTCATGAGTGATTAACAAAAGTGAGTAATGATCTAAATAACGAATTTACATTATTCTTTAATTTTATATGTCAGTTATTTTAAATGTTCAATTAGTTTTCTGTTGAAAATATAAGCATCAGTTCTTAATCGGGAGAAAAAACAGCTATATTAGCGAGAAATTTTTTTTTTATAGTTAATGCAGTGAAAAATCAGCTGATAGTTAAATTTTTGTAGAGTATATATAATTTATATATTGCACTCAAGTATAATAATTTGTTATGCATATATTGTCTCGTAGATATAAATATTCGTGACCTATTATGACAATTTTGAAACTTAGCAATAACTTTCAAATGATTCATATGCATAGTTAATTAAAATATGATGCCATTCATGGCTATTTTTAAAGCACGTATGGTATTCCATTTAGCTTTTTTTCAATGTATGTATTCCAAACACAACATCATAAATTTAATTTTATTTGCATTATTGTTAAAGTATTCGTTTTAAAGGGCAAAAAGAAAAATAATTGTTTCATCAGTAGTTGTATTTAGTGTTGGATGAAGATGGGAGTACATTGCATGTGATTTTTTCTCAATAATTATCGTAAATACCGAGGGATAAATAAAAAGAAATCCATACATAGATAGTTGTTGGTTATTAAATCGTAATGGACTGTGCCAGACTTGTTTCTCTTTGTTATTTACGAATTAAGCAAAGCTCTCTTGCCAAAAATAAAATAGTTTTGGTAAAATCTTTTTAATACAACTGATTAAAAAGATTTTACCGCGTTGAAGTAATTACTTACAAAAAATAATGAGAAAGCACAAAATAAAAGTCTCCATTTCTGTCAATAAAATCATTTTATGTTGAAATAAACTCTTAGCCACCCAATAGGCTATTGTTTTAGGTAGGCTTTAAATTGGTGTACCAGATCACTTTTAAAATATTTAATAGGTAAATTCGATATTTTATAAACCATGTTCTATATTCTGATTTTATGGTTCTGTCCATAGACTTAACATTAATTTTTTCTATATTTTTTTACATTTAATTCAACAATTTACTTTTTCTTTTAATTTTAATTACATTTAGCTTGAATATACTCAATTTAATAATTTGTCATTTGCTTTAATTTTAATATCGGAAAAAGTATATTATTGTCTAGTTCAATATTTCATCATTTCCTGTAATTATAGTATTTAAATGAGTAATTTAATAACTACAGGGTGTGTCCCCAGAGTAAAATAAATAAAAAAGTTAAAAACTGAGCACCTTGGGTGTCTAAATTTGTTCTTTACAAAACTTTGCATAAAACATGTTTTTTTCTTCTTTTTGTTTAAAAAATTTTAACATCATTCATGTACAGATTGCAATTTCTTTGAAACGTTCAAAGAGCTAGTTTAAGTTTTTCATTCATTAAAGAAAGTACAAACATTATTGGCAATTCATTGGGTCACAATGGCAATTCTAATTCTACGTTTTCACTTAGCCTATAACATTTTAAACTGTTGTATGTGTAAAATATTGAAATTATCGAACTCTACATTTCATAAACAAACATTTTTCAGGAGACCATCGGTGATTTTATTCGTAGAATCAAGTGGAAGAAGTAATTACCGGTTCTTTCTGATTATGCGGACATACCATGCGTTATACGAATTTTATTTCGAGGAAGATAGTGAGAATCTGATCACTCTACAACTGTTGTGGAGATCCATTTCCGATGCGTTTGTCCCTAGAGATGAAAAGATTGGTTCTTTGTGGAGATTCAGACGCAGCAACATATTCCTGAGTAAAAGAACTGAAATGATTTTTGATAATGTGAATCTGATCCATCCAGAAATTACTGTCCGTAGCCCAAGATCGTTGCAGCATCTATGTCGATGTTCCTTGAGACAAAGATTGGTAGACAACCATCAACTCCCAGAGGTTACTCAGAATCTAGGTTTGCCTAACATTTTGAAAAAGTATATCGACTGGGAAACGTAGTGAGCCGAAACTTCTGATTTTGTTTGGAGTGCATTGTCATAAACACAATTTGAATCTGAGTGCTTTGGATTGAATGATGGTAATTTGTAAGCAAAATCATAAACATCCCGCGATAATACTATCCAAATGTTGCCAAAATTACAAAACGAAATTTTAGTAGTTAAAAGAATAATCCTTAAAAAATGATTTATTCCAAAAATAATCCTAATTAAGAATCAAATAAAAAAAATTAGTTAAATATTCCAATCGATAATCATAGTTATACTAAAATTTGTAATAATCAAGAAAAAACTGTGTGTAAAGCATAAATTTTCGCATTCAGAGAGAAACGTAACGTCATATGACGTCATAACACCGAAAATCACTTGAAAATTAAATTTCAAAAATTTTAGAGTGAATTAAGAAATAATAAGTACTTAAAAACACGTCCAGATTAAAAAGCAACGTTCTGTCAAAATTTCAGATCGAATGCTCCAGTAGTTTCGGAGACTAGTGGCTTTGCACAAACACACATTACATTTTTATTTATATAGACTAGCTGTACCATTCTACGCGTTGCTGTGGCTCAGTCTAGTTAAATGAAAAGAAAAGAGCGTGTCCATCCAGCCAATTGTGAATAATAAGCATAATTTCCTTTCATGGACAGTCTGGTTTAATTACAGAGATTTAATATTAATAATAACTTAAATGCAAAATTACATAAATAGGTTCAACCAGTTCATAAAATATTAATAAACATAGAGAAATGATAAACTGCCCAAAACTGATAAAAAATTATATTAATTTAAATAAAAAAAAAGTCTTAAAAAAAGTCAACAGTTAAAATATATTCATATCTATTACTGCAAGTCACGTACCATTACACAGCTTTGCCTGGTTGATATTTTGCAACATAATTGGCACACTAAATTTCAACTGCAGCATGTGGGATGGCATTCTTTCAGAACATTTAAAGATTCAATCACAAAAATAAATAAGAAATTATCATAATAAATGCAAAATACATAGGTTCATTACAGCTTATAAAATAGTAAAAACATAGAAATGATAAACAGCCCAAAACTAATAAAAATTACATTAATTTAAAATAAAAACCGTATCAAACAGTTAAGTATGAAGTAGATATAGCTCTACCCTGTAGCGTCCTTGAGGGCAAAGTTCATTTCTAATGCTTCAGAATTGCAGCATTCTTGTTTTCATTTTCAGTGTATATACATTTTGTCACAGTTTACCTACCTGGAGCATGCAACATACAATTGTCATGAAGAAACAATCTGCCTCTAAATCAAGCCTGCAATTCTAAAGATTACCCCTGAGCTTTATTGATAGTGATTGCAAATCCAATTAGAGGTAGGACTTTGATCTCTTGAAACTGAAATGTATCTGTATTTGGTATCGTAGAGATGGGGATAGGACATCTTCTGCATTGGTTCCTGTCAAAAGTGTTGCCTCTGTGACGTTGCTCGTCAATTTTTACTGGCCGTATACCCATTACACGGCTGGTTGATATTTCTCAAACATGATAATTTGGCGCAACTTTCAGCTGCAGTATGTGAGCAGCATTCCTGTGAAATCAAGTGAATTCGAGAATTCTGTAGGTTAATTCACTGCTTCATCCTTCACAGTGTCAACAGACTTGGGTGACTGTCTCATTTTGAATTACCAGAGACTGATGATGTTGTTAGCTGGTAGACATTTCTTAGGCTGAATATTTTTCACTCGGCAATTAGGATTCTTAGGTGGTTGGATGTCAGGAAATGCTCTTTCAGCAGTTCTCTTTTGCGGTAAAATTGACAGTGTATATTATTAATTTTGTTCAGGAGATTCATGTTGAAGATGTCCTTATTCTCACAGTTCTCGATATGCCAACAGGTATCTCCATTCAGACTAAAGGTGTACATTCCCAATTTGATTTATAAACTCAAATCTCAGAATGTAATCTTAAGATTTGTGAGGCTTAGATTTAGAGGCGAATGCTATATAGTTTCAGTCTTCTCTTGCATGAAGAACGAGCAAACCAGATAAAATAACATATCTACAATGGAAAACAAGAATGTTAAATATTGCCTTCAAACATTTGAAAATGAACCTTTTACCTCGAACTCGAAACAGAATATCAAACGTGTTATGCTTTAACTGTTTATTTCTGACTTTATTTTAAGTGTGTAATTTTAGTTTGGGCTGATCCTCTCTATGGTTTTTACTATTTTATAACTGCATGTTCATTGTGCATTTGTATAATATTATTTACTGTGATTGAATCTTTAAATGTTCTGAGAAAGGCTCTTAAACTCCCTCATGCTGCCCGGTTAGTGTATGATATGTTACTAATCTCAACCAACTGCTTTAATGAAATATTGCATTGACTTTTAAATAAAATATGAATATTTTTAACTGTTTAAGACTTTATTTTGTTTAAGTGTGTAATTTTTATCATTTCTCTATGTTTATTAATATTTTACGAACTGGATGAACCTATTTATGTAATTTTGCATTTAAGTTATTATTAATATTAAATCTCTGTAATTAAACCAGACTATCCATGAAAGGAAATTATACCCATTATAAGATTCACAATTGGCTGGATGGACAAGTTCTTTTCTTTTCATTTAACCAGATTGAGCCACAGCAACGCGTGGCATGGTACAGCTGGTCTATATAAATAAAAATATAATGTGTGTTTGTTCAAAACCACTAGTCTCCGAAACTACTGGAACATTTGATCTGCAATTTTGACAGAACGTTGCTTTTTAATCCGGACGGGGTTTTATGTACTTATTATTTCGTAATTCACTCTAAATTTTTTGAAATTTAATTTTTAAGTGATTTTTCGGTGTAATGACGTCATATGACGTTACGTTTCTCTCTGAATGCGAAAATTTATGCTTTACACACAGTTTTTTCTTGATTATTACAAATTTTAGTATAATTATGATTATCAATTAGAATATTTATCTATTTTTTTGTTCTTAATACTTAATTAGGATTATTTTTCCAATCAATCAATTTTTGAATGATTATTCTTTTAACAACTAAAATTTCGTTTTGTAATATTTGCAATATTCGGATAGTATTATCGCGGGATGTTTATGATTTTTCTTACAAATTACAACTTATTTTTTCAGTAATTTCACGCGGAATTTATTTATTTCTTTCACATTGCATTGCTATTGAGCTGTGTCTTCTATAATAGCGTTTATTTTGTGTGAGTATAGTTTATTTTTTCATTGTTCTCCATTTGGTTTTTTAATTCTTTTTCTTATTTCTCAGTGCAATTAATGAGAATTCTGTTCTGTCAATTAATTTTCATTTGAGTTCAGACTATATAGTGAAGTTGACCTCTTTGGAATGCTTTGTTCAAGTGGAATGAAATGTTCAGTTATCCTTTGCGTCGGAATTGAGCTTTGTTGATTGATTTACGTTTGAAGTTAAATATTTTGTTAGTATTTTTATTTCCCCCCTTTTTGTTCCTGTTTTTTTCCTTTTTTTAAATTGTCTCGTAATTTATATACTGCTGTTTGTAGAAAATGCAACACCATGAAAGAATCATCAGAATCAAATGAAATTTAATGCAGAAACGACTTGTACTGATACAAATAAATGATGAAATTTTCAAAACAAAAGAAACAAATTAAGCGTCCGAAATCAGTATTTGGTGCAGCCACCATGCGCTGCAATAAGTGCTGCTATACGACGTGGCATGGAGTCAAACAGATGTTGAATATCTGCTTGAGGAAGAGAATTCCATATCGCTTGTATGCGCAACCAAAGTTCGTCTTTGGAAACTGCAGGACGCGGATCACGAGCGAGACGCCGACCAACCATATCCCACACGTGCTCAATAGGCGACATATCCGGTGAATAAGCAGGCCAAGGAAGAAGTTGCATGCGTTGTGCTGAACAGAAGTCTCGAACAGTCCGCGCAACATGTGGGCGTGCATTATCCTGCTGAAAGATAGCTCCAGGGATGCCTTGAAGGAAAGGAACGACTTCGGGCTGTAGCACTTCACGGACGTACCTGTTGCTATTGAGATTACCCTCAATTCGTATCAAATTGGATCGTCCATGATACGAAATCGCACCCCAGACCATAACTCCGGGTGTTCGACCACTATGTCGTTCAATAATACACTCAGGAAGGCAGCGTTGACCGGCATAACGTCTAACACGAACACGGCCATCATGGGTCCACAAATTGAAGCGTGATTCATCTGAAAAGACAACTTGGTGCCAATCAGCTCGCCTGTCTCTGTGCTCAAGAGCCCACTGCCGACGCAGCCGTCGATGATTCGCCGTGAGGGGAATCCTGTATAAAGGCACCCTTGCACGCAATCCACGGCGCAGCAGACGACGACGAATTGACGAAGCCGACAATTGTACACCTGTAGCAGTAGACCAACGTGCTGCCAGCTGCCTGGAGGAAGCTGTGCGATCATTCACCGCCATGCGGAGCAGGTGTCGATCATCGCGCTCTGACGTCACCTTCTGTCGTCCAGTGCCTGTTTTTCGAGTTGTTCGGTGCTCGTCGGTCCACTGCTTCCAAACTCGCATCACTGTGGAACTGTCCCGCTGCATACGAGCTGCTATTGCGTGATAGGAAAATCCTCCTTCTCGAAGGCCGATTATCCTCCCTCGTTCAAACTCCGTAAGTTGCTTGAATTTCTTATTCTTCCGTCGTGGAGGCATACTCAGGTCTCACTAAACGTTTGCCACTAACAAATAATCATAGACTTTTTTCAACGTCCCGCTACAGCACTTTATTTATACGCTTTCAGCATCAATTCAGAGGGCGCTGCGAGCGCCGCGCACGCGCGATGGCTCTGAAACTTTATTAATTTGCATAATATCCTATAATTGACATTTGCTGCGAATTTCATTTGATTCTGATGATTCCTTCATGGTGTTGCATTTTCTACAAACAGCAGTTTATGTTTTAGTCTGAACCTTCTTTCTTCTTTTAAGTGGAGTCAATCAGCTTCAGTACATGCAAAAAAATGAATTATCCAAAATCAAACTTAGGTCGCTATACTCGCAAAGCAAAATCAGTTCGACGAGTAATTGCTCATCAAACAGAGGAAGAACGGGCATCAGGAAACGAGCAAAGCCGACAAAGAATGGCTCAAATACGTGCTGAGGAAGCAGC
>BMAW01125630.1:25369-99652 GCA_019974015.1 Nephila pilipes | reverse complement strand
GTTTAACTGTCTGCAGCTTCGTACAACAGTTATTGGTATAATTCCTAAAAGTCATCGAATGATGAGAATGAAGTTTTATTTTATCTCAAGCGATTTATGAAATTTCAATGGATTCCCCACTCCTTAAGTGCACATCATTCATCGTGAGTTGTTCCAAACAGAGAAAAAATGATGAGAGTGATTCAACTGCACCGGGTTCTCTGACGTATTCGCCTTAAAATGACCTCTTGGAGACTGACATATGATGTCATTTAATTTGAGAACTTTTCTAGTAAATATACTATAACATTTGTAAATTAGATGGAAATACAGAAGTCCAATGATAAGATTTATGTGATTACATTCTTAAGCTACAAATAGTTTAATAATAAAAGAGTTGCAATAAGATAGGATATTAGATAATACAAGATAAACGTGTATCTAGCTGATAAGAAGAAATATATTAGGCGATTCGAGATTGGTGTGGAGTAATCATTAGTAAACTGACGTGCTGTAAGATTCAGCTTATAAATTTATTACTGACTCGTATCTGGATAAGAAGCGTGATATATTTTAATTTTTATAATAATATTTTTTTACAGTTTTAAATGCGTTTTAATGCGTTTAATGATTTACAGCCACACACCGCTCCCACAGCTGGTGAGATGGTATGGGGGGCCATTGCCTACAATACACGGTCACTCCTAGTATTGATCCGTGGCACCATGACAGCCCAGGAGTATGTCCATGACATCCTGGAACCACATGTGTTGACATTCATGCAACGGCTCCCAGGAGCCATTTTTCAACAAGACAATGCTCGCTCTCGCACGGCACGGCTAATTTTTTGTCCTTGAGTGAACGTGGAATAAATTTTATCACGATACCTTTGTTATTTCTAAGTGCTAATTAAAGCTTTACTTCATTCTCTCGTACTACTTTTGAATCTCTTATTTTGTCTTTTTGCGTCAATACAAATGTTTGAGCTGATTTATGTACTTTTTGTAACATTGGAATATTCATGATTTTGCACTAACTTTGGGAGCTTTAGGAATAAGGTGAATTGCATAAAATTTAACCTCGATCAAACCAAATGAAATGTGATTTATTCAAATTAAATAATGTAAAAATAATGAAGTAAATAGAAGAAATATATATGTAATCAAAGTGAGACAATATAGAAATGGGAGGTAAGAATTTGAGAGTTGTAATTAGTGGATTGTGATTGATAGAGAGTAATTATTAAAGGCATGTGAGAATATATAGCGACAGTAGATTAGTCTTTTAGAAAGATCTTCGAGACTCATGGGATGTCCTTTAACGCAATCGAACCCCATATCTCGAATTATGTCCACTTTGATACAAGCACTTCGGCTATATATATATTTATTTAATATTCCAAACTTAATTTCAGTTAGTAAATAGTTTACTGAAGAAGACAAAAAAAATATTGCATATTAATAACTTAATACAAATAAATAGTTTGAAATGGAATTTTACTGTTTCCTTTATTGAATGTAAACTTTAATTATTCTGATTTTTAATTAAAAATTATTGACTAATTTGAATAATGCCCTTCGGAATTAATAATGAGAGGGTGGTGTCACATTTTTTCTAAAAAATAGTGTTCATTTGTTATTTCATTTCGTTCATTTGTTATTTAAATAATCTGTTTTGAATTTAATGTATTGAAAGTCTAATGAATGTATATTATTTTCACTGCATATGTGCATATCCATATGTTATTAATATTTTCAGCTTTTATAAGTAAAATATCATTTATATAATAACAGTATGTAAATATTCTAAATGCACCTCTTGTAATAAGGTATTTGGGCCATTACTTTTTATCCTCGATATTCGCAGTGACCGTGGTAGCTTTGTCGTCATTGATGCGGACTCGTAGCTGGTGTTGTTTTCGTTGAGTCGTAGATTCAAGCCCTTATACCACCAAATAACTACCATATTGTGAAATTGACGTGAAATAAATCTGGTACAAGTCTTAAGTGATTTCGTTGGTACAATGTGGATGTTTGGGGAAGGAAATGCCCAGTTCAGGTGTAGTTCTCCTCACTTGATCGAGGTTCGAAATTACGAAATTTCCGAATTTCTTTTTAAATATTTTGTTTCGGAAAGTTGTGATGAAAATCTTGGAAAGGATATAATAAGTTCAATTTCTTAAAAAATTCAATGGTATCAGCAGATTTGCAGTTCATTAAAATAAATTCTGGGTGTAGGAAGTCTAAAAAGAATAAGACGAAAATTATATTGCTTAAAATACCTTTAATGCCTAAAAAGCAAATGTTTAATATTAAAATTTTAACTCTTCTCTTGTTTGTTAATCATCGTGTTTTCCATCATTTTTCAAAAGCTAAACTTTTTAATTAATTTTATAACTTGATATGAAAAGCTCATTGTTCTAAATCTCAGATATTTCTGAAACACATTGTTCTCTTCATTTTCTATTTGCGTATTATATCAACCTGAAATTTGACCAACTAACCTGAATCCAATACTTTAATAAGCATTTTTCATTCCTGAATTTTTTCTCGAACGAAGAGATGGTTCTCAGTTTCGATACTACAAAAAAATTGGCATGAAAGAAAATATCATACTTATTGACATATTTTATTTAAATTTGTTTAATATATAAAATCATAATAATCCAAACCAATTTTTTTTCAATGCATTTTTTATCTGCTGGGGAAAAAGACTTAAAATTTACGCTTTCTGTAATGCTCATTTTTGTTTTAATGGTACTGTTAAGGGGACTTAGTACCTTTCGAAATCAAAAGTAGGACATTTTGACACACTTTTTTCGATTAATTATATATCAATAATGTTTGTTCATTTTAATATTAAACTTTGCCATTTTTTGTAAAACAGTGTGTAGCTTTAAGTATTGGATCCAGTTTTACTATTAAATTAATATATTTTCTTAAACAACATGAAATATGCGTCAAAAATTTAAAAAATTAATTAGATTCCATTTTGTTACTCACAAGATAACATTTGAAAAATATACAGTAAAATCATAATTCTTATACCAAATAAAAGCTAAATAATGTCCTTATTCTGTAAACCTCAAATTTTAAATTTATCTCACATTAAAAAAAATTGAAAAACTAAAAAATTTATAATATTTGGAACTAGTAACTTCTTTTCATGTATCATGCTATAACATAAAATCTAATCATCCCATTAACAAAACTGAGGTTCTGAGAATAAAGACCTACAAGTAGAATACTCATGTAAGATTTTAGAACTCTAAAATTTTACATGAATGTAAAAAAATGTTTTGCATTTAGAACTCTAAATGCAAAACATTTTTTTTTAATCCTGTGGGAAAGTATGAAAATAAGAAATTGAGAATAAAAGGTTTGTTTTCATTGCATTACAAAGAAAAAGCGACTTTAGATATTTACATTTTTTGCTGCCCCGGGCGTACTAATTGTCGGATTTTGACGTGGTTTACTTTAAAAGGCTCCTAACAATCCACACTATTTTTTGATAATAAATTTAAAAAATCGAATTTTCGAAGGTGCAAAGGTACTAAGTCTACTTAAATCTATGCCGAAAATATTTTTGTGATTATGACAGATAGCATCTTATTTAATTTATATTATTAGCAAATCGAATTATGTCCTATTAGGTTCTTGGTAATTGTTCAGTTAAAAATAACTTAAGACAAAACAATAAGCACAATTAAGAACATAATTGACCTTCATAATTGATATTTAGGGATCTTTTTTGATTCTTATAACTTAGGTGCTCGTAAAATGTTTTGATTGATTCATTGGTTGTTTGTTAACATCGTACTTAAAAACAACACAAGTGCTGTTGGAGACTGCCATTTCGATCCACGGTAATGTGACAAGCATGACACCTGAACTGGTACTCTTCTTTCAATATTCCATTTCATGTTAACTGGAGGACTTAAAGCCTCGGCATATTTAATCTGCCTCATCCCCGCTACACGGTGAATTTTTAGTGGCTCAGTGGCTTTTGAGTGGCTATCACACAAATAAATCAAAATTCATGAAAACAAAAGCATCAATTTACGAGATAGATAAACATATTTTTAGTACATCAGAAATTGAAATGGTGAAAGAATTATCCTCATTAGTATAGTTAATATTTGATCGATACTCCGGTGATGAAAGCCCTAAGCTTTTCTTTGCCAATAAAACCCCCCTAAGCATAGACTCGAGCTCTGACTCTACTACAGACTTGCCGTGTAGTGTGGCTTATGCACGTTAAATCTGAGTCCCAAATCCTCCCGTTAGGGAGGCGTTGAAGATTTGTGAAGGAGTTGTCGATCCAATGGTCAATCCTCCTCCCTAGACACATGTTTGGTTTTGAGATGCCCGTGTTTTTTTTAAAGTTATTCAAAACTATATTGGTCAACCAATTGTAATAAATGTTTAAATAATCATATTTTAAATATTAGAAGGTATTTGGTTAGGATGATAAAAATGTCTTGTTTTCTTTTGATGATTTTAAAAGAATGATTATTAAGCATTCTAGCTATTGATTATTTATATTTTGATTATATGATATGTATAAATTGTTTCCAGAATATTATATTTCTTTTACCAAAAGCTCATAATTGGTTGCATTTAACTTTGTAAATGTTTTGTGTATAATAAGCAATTATATATTCTTATCATCAAATGATATATCATTCTATTTGTTTTAATATGTTATTGTTTTTCATGTTTTATTTAATACTTTAATATAATGTTGAATTCTATGAAAATTTTATTTAGGTTTTCGCAAAATCTAATTATGCCGAATAATTTTGTTTATGTGTACACCCATTCGAAATTTTCTAATAGTTATATTTTTGCTACAGGGAAGGTAGTTGTTTAATGATTATTTAATTCTTAATCGGTTAATTCGGAAAACTAATTTAATTTATAATTTTAAGCTTTCATAAAATCTAGCATTTAGATAATGGTATCAAATAAGATGGCATTTCTCTCAAAAGGCAAGAAGATTTACCTTTTTAATTTTGTATTAGAATTAAAGGTTTCTGTTACTTCTTATGATAAAATTATCGATTTACGTGACAAAATCACTTTATGCACATTCTTTAATGATAATTAGCAGTTTGTTAAAGAAATGTTAGATAACATATTCGAAGAAAGTAAAATGCTGGAAGAGGAGGCAATAAAGAAAGGGAGGAGAAGCAACTAGCTGAACAGAGAGCATTTGAGCTTGAAAAGCTTAAATTGCAGGAACAAAATCCTCTGAAGTCCATAGATAACCCTACTCAAATCAATTCTAAACCTATGAGGCTTTATTAGTGTTACCCACATTCATTTCTGATACAGATGACATGTCATTATTCTTAACAATGTTTAAAACGCAGTTGAAGCGTTTAAATTTAGCAGCAGATTTTTGGGTATCACATTTTGTTGAAGTCCTTCCAAGTGATATTGCCAGATTTATAGCGAAAGAACCAGAATAAATGTTCAGAAATTATGCCCATATTCGCAATATATATTATTGCAAAAATTTAAGCTGACAGCAGACCGCTTTAGAATTCTTTTTAATTGGCATCAAAAACGAGATAATTCCAATTAGAAAGATTTCTTTTTTGAGCTTAGGACTTAAAAGGTAAATTGAAAAGTCCCCGACCTGACACATAGATGGAACTACTAGAATTAAATCCATATGTGTTTTAGTTAGCCCTAACAATCAAGAGATGCGTGTATAAACTCAACAGTTGTCGGATCATTAGTTTGTGAATTATAGCATTTTGAGTGAAGCAACTTTTGTTATTGTGAAAAAAATGGATAAAAAGGAATTTCGCGTCTTGATAAAATATTGCTTTTTGAAGAGAAAAAATACAGTTGAAGCAAAAACTTGGTTTGATGCCGAGTTTCCGGACACTGCCCCAGAAAAATCAACCATCAAGGATTGGTATGCTAAGTTTAGACATGGTGAAATGAGCACCGAAGACGGTAAACGCAGTGAACGCCCAAAAGAGGTTGTTACCGACGAAAACATTAACAAAATCCACAAAGTGATTTTGAATGACCGTAAATTGAAATTGAATGAAATAGCAGATACTCTAAAGATTATATCATTCACGAATATTTGGGTATGAGAAAGCTCTGTGCAAAGTGGGTGCCGCGCGAGCTCACTTTTGACCAAAAACTACGACGAGTTGATGATTCGGAGCAGTGTTTGAAGATGATCAAGCGTAATTTTGCGAAAAAAATGTGTTTTACTATGGTAGGCCGGGGACTTTTCAATTGACCTGTTACTTTGAAGGTTGGCTATAGGAATTAGAAATTTATTCTTTTGACAGGTTAAAAGATCTCATCATTGTAGATCAAATTAAGAGAGAGTGTCCACCAGAATATAAGAATCATTATTTAGATTTGGGAAAAACATATTGATTCTATTGTGTTAGCTCAACAGCTAGACTTAAAAATAAAATCTCCTTCACAAAAAAGTAGCAAATTTCCCCACAAATCAGAAGAACTATACAAACCTCGCTTTCCTAAAAATACAAATAATTAATAATTTATGAAAAACCATTCCAAAAAATTGAAAAGAATATTTAGGGTAACCACAACAGTACTTTTGCTAACTCTAGCTCCATGCAATCACAGAATGCCATCAACACTGTTAGCCGCCCACCTATTTCTTGTTATGGTTGTAGCAATCCCGAGTTTATAAAGACGAAATATCCAAAATGTTCCTTAAAGAAAGAGGGCTTCTGTTAATGCCATGCAGATGTTCACTTGTATGAGCTCTCCAGTAACTCTACTCTACATTGAAGTTTATGAAGCTACAGGCACAGTTTGTGCTGACACTGGAGTCAGCCAATCAGTTGGTGGATAATTGATGTTTAAATTTTTAAAGAATCGTGGAAAAAAATTCACATAACTTTATCTTTCTCTGTGTCTGGCTAATGGCCAACAATTCATATCACTTGTTCAAATGGCTACAATCACTATATGTGGTCGAACTTTTCAAACTAATTTAATTTTTCTGCCACATGCAAAAGGGAACCGGACTCTACTAGGTGTTGACTTTTTAAAGGCACCAGGAATTATAATTAACATGCGAAAGAACTATTGATATTTTGGTGATAAACCAAACTGCAAAATACCTTTTGCAAAAGGTGTTCCCTTGCCTGTAAACGACACTCCTGACGAAATGAATAGTATAGCTCTTGTCCCACAAATTCAATTTAGAGTGATGTTCCAGTACAGAGCAACCCTGTTGATGAAACTGAAATCAGTGATCACCATTTGCGTGAGGAAGATGGACAGTATTTGATGCAGAAGAAAAAAAATAGCTTAACAATCATGTTTAATGAAAATAAAGATATTTTCAGGATAGAGGAAGAACCAACTCCATTTGTAAAACATTTTATCAACATAGGTGACACCCACCAGTTTCAACAGCCCCTTACAGACTGTCTCCAAACAGGAAAGAAATTGAAAAACTGTTGGACAATAATATTACAGAGGAATGCGAGTCACCATATGAAGCCCCTGTAGTTTTAATTAATAAGTCAAATAGAACTGTTAGATTGTGTATAGATTATCGTAAGCTAAATGCGATTACTATACCTAACAAATATTCAATGCCTCTCATGGATGCCCTTATGCATGATGCAAAATCTACTGCTTTTATGTCTACCCTTGACTTAAAATATGGTTTTCATTAGATAGAGGTCTACCCCACAGATCAAGACAAGTCTACATTCGTTAGTCCTTTTGGTACATTCAGGAACAAAATAATGCCATTTGGACTCCGCAATGCCCCATCAGCCTTCCAGAGACTTATGAACCAGTTTCATAATGGATTACCCAAAATAAATATTCTGGAATATTTAGATGATACTGTTGTACTATCTGAAACTTTAAACAGCACATTGAAGACTTAAGAATGGCCTTTGACAGACTTAAAAAATTGACATTATATGCTAATAGAGAAAAATGTAAGTTTGTCTGCTTATGTGTGAAATATCTTGGATTATAGATAACTGCTAAAGGAATAGAGGTGAATCAAGATAAAATTGCTGCAATACAAAACATTTCTTGTCCCAAAGATGTTAAGCAGTTACAATCATTTTTACAGACCTGTTCTTGACATAGAAAATTCATCCTGAATTTCTTAGATATTGCTCAGACCGATTAGCAACTTGACGAAGAAGAGTACTGCTTGTAAATTGAATGAAAATGAACAACAAGCCTTCCAGACTCTGAAGGAATGTGTAATAACCCCTTCAGTACTAAGACAAGTTGATTTTGCAAAACCTTTTATCATCCGAACGGACGCTAGCAGTTATGCCTAAGGTGCAATTCTTCTACAAGGAAAAAGTACATCAGATGAACAGCCAATAGAATATGTAAGTAGATTCTTAATCTCTGTTGAGAAAAATTATTCAACAACTGAGTGAGAAGCCTTTGCTGTAGTCTGTGTGTTAAACAAATTTAGAGGCTATATTGAAGTCAAAAAAATTACAGTGGCATCCGACCACCAACCATTAAAGAAGCTAATGAGTGTAATGTCACCCACTGGAAGACTAGCCAGAGGGGCATTCCAGTTACATTCTGAAAATTGATTATTTTCCCGAGAAATGCAATGTCATTGCAGACATACTATCCAGGCCTGTGGCTAAAGATGAAGAAACTGCTTGCGAATTAAAAATTACAGTTTTTAATTTCCCGACAAGAACTGGTAGTGAACTTAGGACTGAACAGTCGAAGGATCTTGAATTAAAAAAGATTATTGATTGCTTTAAAAATTCCAACAAGGGAGTTGAGTTTGCCAATTAGACTGAAAGTGGGTACATTATGAACCAAGGCTTAAACTCTACTGGTATTCACCACATGCTGAAATTGATGAAGCTCAATTATTTGTCCCTTCTCATGAGAGAGAGAGAAAGTATTAAAATTACATCATGATGCTCCCACTGCTGCACATTATGGAGCTGATGGGACCTTTTCTAGAATATCCTCAAAATATTGTTGGACTGGAATGAGGAAGTATATTACTGATTATGTGAAAAGTTATGCATTAGATATAAAGTCACGCTGGTCTCTTGCAGACCCCAGTTCCATCCCAACAATTTAAAGTAAGCTATTAACTTTTTTGGTCCTCTACCATAAACTAGTGAAGGCATGAAATGGATATTCATAGGGGAGGATTACACAACAAAATGGGTTAGAAGCAAGCTACTGCTAAAAAATGTGCGGTAACGTTTCTAAATGAAGTGTTTCGAAGATATGGATTGGCTCGTCTTCTAATAAGTGACAATTAGACTCAATTTGTTAGTGTGGTAATGCAAAAATTAAGTTATGTATTGAATACCTATTTCCTGTATATCACCATCAAGCAAATCCAGTTGAACGTAAAAATTGAGATTTGAAACCTTGCTTGGAAATGATGGTAGCTAATAGCCGTACTTTATGGGCTGAAATGTTACCAGCTATAAGGTTTGTAATGAACACTGCAAAATGGGAGACCACAGATCACACGGCTGCGTACCTAACCTTCGCCAAATAATTACGAACTTTGGATCACGTAAGTACTGATCTTCGGTTTGTCATCCATAATGATAATTTTGTACAGGAATTCACTCCCTATTTAAAGCTAATTGAAGGATATATGTCACAGATTAGGGAAAATATTGAGAAGAGTCTAGATCGTTGAAAACCTTTTGCAGACAAATCACTCCAACCAAATCCTGTCTATGAAACTAATGATCTAGTTTGGGTAAAGCTCCACCCACTGAGTAAAGCAAGTCAAAATAGAAGTGCGAAATTGATGGCTAGGAAAGAAGGGCTCTACATTGTGCTATCCCAGAGATCTCCTACTACCTTTGTAATAGCCAGTTGTGACAAGCCTGATGAAACTTTAGGTGTTTACCATGTATCAGTTTAAAAGCCTTTTCTGAGTAACACCAGCACAGAGACCCAATATCCTGTAGTGCCTCTCAGGAAAAGAGGAATACCTCGAAAACAACCAATGAGTCCTCGAGGAACTTTTGGATAGAATGCCATGTCTGATATTACACCACCTCGCCTAGATGGCCATCGGAAGTGTAGAGGAAGGATGTAACACCGTAATTTAGTGCTACCTTTCATGTACTATTAAATGGTAGCCAGATGTCTCCACTTATTCTTTTTTGGTTAGAAGATAAGCGCGCAATCTTTGAAGGAGAGATACGTTTTAACAGAATGATTAAGTATGTTCGTTAATCTTTGTTTTATATATGTTTTGTATCCTGTCTCGTTTTGTAGAACGTGTCAAGTATTAAAAAATATTTATTCCTGAAACCATCCCGGCTCTTCATTATTTTGACCTGATATAGTAACAATGGAGGGATGCAATTTTTATTTATTCAGTTGTATATTTGTTCCACTGATAGATATAAAAACTAAAGAGAGAACGATAATCATTCTACATTGTCTTGAAAAAAATGAAGGAGTTTGAATTGGAAGCCTTGGAAACAAAAGGACAAATAATAAATGTAGATAAAAACCTGATTTTAATACTAGAAATCAAGAAGGAAATAATACCTTCTTCTATTACATTTTATGAGAAATTTCCAAATTTCCTTTTAAGTATTTTGTTTCTATACGGAGGGATAAAAATCTAGAAAAAAAAAGGAGACAATAAATTAAACTTTTTAAGAACTTGGATAGCATTTGCACATCTTATAATCTTTTAAAAAGAGCTTTGGTTGCAGGAAATGTATAAAGTGTAGCGTAGGCTATAAATAACCCCTCCACAGACTTGTTTTGAACCCCGTTTTGTTCCCAGCTTCCCATTCATTAAAAATATATAGCTTAAAAGCAATAAAGAACCAAGTCAGGTGGCTTGGACATTCAGCCACATTCATGGACTCTGTTACACAGGTGCGGCAGAGTTGAACCCTCTTTGTGAGGTATTGTTGATCCATGTCATGTTTATAATGGGAATTTATGGCCTAGCTGTGTGACGGCCGACACCGACTTGCACTTGGGGAAGACTGACATTGTCCGACTTGAGCAAATAGTGTTGCAGGGGACGAAACGGAGTTTCTCTTTGATTGGGTTGTTCTTTGAAAAAAGGAAAATAACTCAAAAGGAAGGCGGGGGACAGACCTACCCGAGGTCTTAAAAAGGGTGAAGAAAAAAGAGGAAGGGGGATTCCGGCGGAGGAGCGAGAGAGCGTTACAGCTTTAAGTTGGAGGCGATTGCCTTCTCTTGCGAATTTATACCTAAATCGAACTATATCGGATATTAAGATATTGATGGTTTTTCAACTATATGTGTTAGGACTTGTGCTGTTTAGATATATACGATTTGCCTCGGTGCTATGTAATTAGATGTGTTAGCAGTGTGTAAAAAGAATCTAGGAGGAAACGCCTAACTAAAATATTAATCTCAACTTTGTTAAATAAAGAATTATCTTCTTTTAAGCTATGTGATCCCTTCACGTTACCACTTCATTCTACGCATTCAGGGATCACTACGTTACAAAAGTATAAGACAGAGATTATATTGTTTAAAATATCTTTATTGACTAAAAATGAAAAACATACGTTTAATATTAAAAATTTAACTCTTCTCTTGTTTCTTCATTGTCGTATTTTCTAGTTTTTTCAGAGGCAATACATTTTTCCTTAAGTTAACTTAACTTGAAAAACTCATTGTTCAGAGTTCAAATGTTTGTGAAATACATTGTTCTATACTTTTTCTATTGACGTATTATCCTAAACTTTAATCTGATCAACTAATCTCAAACCAAAAGTTTAATAAAACAGTTCTTTTCATTCCTGATTTTTTCTTGAAGGAAGAGGAAGTTTTGAGTTTTCATACTACAAAGAAAATGGGCGTGAAAGAAAACATCATCCTTATTGACAGGTTTAAAGTAAATTTCTTTCATATATAAAATCATAATAACCCGAAATAATTTTTTCTTATTTCATTTGCTATCTGTTGTGAAAAAAAAAAATAAAGTTTTATTCATTCTTCTTTTCTATCACAACGTTGTTAATAAATCTCTACCTATAATATACGTGACAGAAATTCTCTACGTAAAATATTCATGGCAGAAACTCGCTACTTAAAATATTCGTGACGGATAGCATATTATTTAATTTAGGGATGACATATAAAATGCAGAAATTATTAATTTCATTCTCAGTTTCATAAGTTTCATTATTTCTAAAAATTCTGCTGATATTTGAAAAATGTTGAATATGAAAAATATTGCATTTTTATTTGATTTGTCCAAAATTTAAAAACAACGAAAAGATTGTTCCTTGAAAAATTATTATTGAGTCAGTTGTTCGAAAAGAGGAAAATAAAGTGATTATTTATAAAAATGTTTGTAAGATTTTTGGAGTAATTTTGTAACCAGTTCTGATATAAGTATTCTATTCATGCCCCGGCATGGACTAATTTCATGTGACATCACGATGACATGATTATTTGACCACGCGATACCCGTCGATGTAAAACTGTCTTGTATTCATTTGTTTTGCACTGCTTTTGTGAAATGTGTTATAACTCATAAGCTTAAATAACACATTATTACTAAATATATTACTTTTTATTTGATTAAGAATTTATCACAAAACTTGGTTTTATATATTTTTCACCATAAATAAATGCAGAAATTGAAATTTTGGATTGCTGTAGTATAAAGGTATTGAATTATTCTTCTATGAACAAGCTGAAATAATGACTTCAAATTCAGTTGATTCACATACAGCCATTTTCTTATAATTATAAAAACATCTTAATTTAACTGTGATTTTTTAGTATTTAAAAAAATATTTTTACTGCACTTCTTTAAAATAAATTTAATAATATTATTTGAGGAAAGTTTGTAGATTTTTAATATGTTAATACTAGTTTTTGACATTTGTTTAAATGTGCTGTATTGGGATTAATTTATATTAACGTCACACTAGAAGCAACACGAGGGCTATTGGTGATGAACCTCGTAATTTTGAGCCATGGTTAAGTGACAAGGACGAGTCCTGAGCTGGCACCCCCTTTCCTAACGTCCACTCCACGCCATCGAGAGGACCTTGGGCCCCGACAGATTCGCCGTGTATCATCCCCGGCTACACGGTCAAGGATCGAACCCGCGATTGAACGAAAACCGCCGGCCACGAATCCGATGCCATGACCACTAGGCTACCACGGCCACGTGCGGTATTGGGAAGCACACACATTATGAGGAATTTCATTGTTGCACACGCATTATGTGGAATTATGTTGCTTCATTGTGGAATGTTTTTTGAAAGGAATACTGAAGATAATTATTTAAAATAAAACTTCATGCTTGTATATTCTTTCTTTCAGAGAAAACGTCGTCTTGTTTGAACATTTGTGGTCGAATCCTACTTTGGAGGGGTCACTTGGTGTGATTTACTTTTTAGCAATAAATTCCCAAGTTCCTTGCCATGCAAACTGCTTATAACAACCTTATGAAATTTTTAAATTAGGTTTCGACTCTTTGTTTATTCCGTACTTACTTTGGATTGGATACGAACATTATTTATTCCTTCAGTACAGCGAGTTTGAAAATGTCTATGACACTGAAAAAGTTAAAAGTTGATCGTTTAAAAAAAGTTATTTTGGCGGATGGAAAAAGAAAATCAGCATCAGCAATTCGACTGTAGCATTAGCAGTTCAACGATTTGGGAAATGTAATTTGAATTTCGTAGGATTTGTTTTGTTTGATAAACGTGGTTGGCTGAAAAGTGTCCGTTGGAAGCTTTGAACATGGAATTTTTTGAAATATTTTGTTCTTCCGAAAGGAAGAAAATCAACAATTGGAAATGATTAGAAATTCGAAAGAAATCGTTTTCAAAAAGTAATTTGAATATATGACGATTTGAATGATATACGTTGTTAACAGAGAAACGTCCGTTGAAAATGGGTCATTTTAAATAACTTTTTTTTCCGAAAAGGAGAAAATCGGCGTCAAGAAAGCAATAAAAATTCTGATAACGTTGCTTTTAAAGCAGTTGGTTGAATATCAGGAGGTAGGCAACTGTTTTCCTGCTAATAGGTGCAGTTATGTCTTCTGAATAAGGTCAGTAAATTTTATCCGTCCTTTTTCCATACGTTTCCTCTTTTTTTTTATACTATGCACTTTTATATATCTTTATTTCAACTAAAATTTCAAAGGCCTGAATGCTATTTTATTATTAATGTTTTTCATTTTTAAGACACTTTTATGCTATTCCATTTTCCCTTGAAGTGCTTTACTGTTCAATATCACCTTTTCAATACGTTCCATTATGTTTCCTTTATGCTTATAACGATTTTTCAGGCTTACTTTATCAATTTTCTCACCTCTTTTCTGTCGTTCAAAACGCCATCTTGTTTCAAAATTTTTCTTCTAGATACAACGATTTGTACTTATCCTTACTGTGAAAACGCCATCATACTTCGAAATTTTTCTTCCAAATCAGCCACAATATTTCTTTTTCTGCTTCTAGAAGTTCAAGGTTTGAAATACCCTCTTTAGCGCAATCTTCGCGCGATTACGAAAATTTCTCCAAGTGACCTTTGCAAACTAGGACTTCTCAAAACCTGTCTTCCACAGACGACGCTATCTTTTATCCGCTTCTGGAAGCGTCAAGTTTGAAATACCCACTATTGGCGCCATCTTTGAGCGATTTAAGAAAATTTGTCAAGTGGTCCCGGTAAAATAGGACTTCACCCAAATTTTTAAAAAAGTATTATTCAAGGTGAAAAATTGCACCTGTTTAAATCATTATATAACTGTTACAGCTTAATTATGTACGTTGATTCAAGGAGAAAATAGTTTAATTCAAATTTAAATCCTATGTTCCTTTATTATTTAAACAGAATCAGCCTATTAAATAAAAAGTGTTTATACATGAAGGATACTATAACTCAGAAAAGTCGAACAACAATTTTACTATTACCATTTACTTTCAGACACTTTAGAATAATTACAATACTAGAATAAATATCGAAGCCTTTATTTATAACATGTTAGAATCAACCGATGATCTAATGCTACATAACAATATTTATAAATGAAATATAATTTAAAATACAAATTAAACTTAATCAAAAGAAAAAGGCGAAAATAACTCAATATTCATTAACAGTTCAAAAATGTTTCCTTTTAAAGTAGAAAATAATTGAAAGCTTTTATCATGAGTATATAAACCAACGCCTGAAGCAAGTTTAAATAGGCTTATTAGCTTAACGAACGACCGAACAAACACAATCAGACAAGAATAAGACTATAGATACATAAAAATATACTTATATTTTACCCTACTGATTATGATTAATTGAATAATGTAAGACATATAATAATATTAAATATTTTAATCGAAATAAAGGGGATATATAAGATATATACAACTAGCATATAGTAAAATGCTATGTTAATGCAGACTACGCCGGTGTTTTTATGATATATATATCAAGTGATTCTGTGAATTTAGCCCATTAGAATTAAATAATTATTTCCAATTTGAGATATAGTGTTATGAATTTAAAATAAATGATTTTTAGTGAATATTGAGTGAAGAACATTATAAGTTTAATAATACAGGAAATGAGGGATTAGTTCTTATGAGTGAGTAGCTTAAGATGTTCTAATTAAAGATGTTCTTATAGCAAGAAAAAAATCTGCTAAACATTTGAAGTATGATAATTTGTGTCTATTATTATTGTCTGTATAATCGCGAAAATGGCCATAACTATGAAATAATTACTAGCCACGAAGGTATATATATATATATATATATATATATATATATATATATATATATATATATATATATATATATATATATATATAAACCAGAGTTGACTAAGTGAAAAAAGATACTGTTAGGGAATTTAAACGTAATAAAGTATGGTATACTTGGTACTTTTCCAGTTCGCCGGCGCAAGCAATAAAGTCGCCAAAAATTATACAATCAACACCAAACGGAATATGTAACATATATATTGAGTGTTTTCGCCAATAAAGTTTGCTTGACGAGATTTGCGCCAACGAAATGGATAAATAGTCTATTTTTCTTAAGCTTTTAAATGATGTAGGCTTAAGATTTTCAATTACAAATTTAATATTTTGCAAAACACATTTTTTGTAGGTAATATGGTTAATGAAAGTAATAAGGCAACTTTCCTAATTTTTTTTTTTTTTTTATCAAACAATTTCTGGTATGTTTCCCTTTACTTATGACTCCCGTCAATTGTCCATTTTAAATTCATGAACGTAATGTTAATCCTATGAAAGTTCTACTTTCGTCCTCAAATATAGCCTACTTTATTATTTGATTGCAATAACAATGAGCCCTGAAAAAGCCAAAATTAACAAAGTGTCTGCAGAATGATATGTTCTCCCCGAGTTTAGAAAATGTGTTTTAAATACCGGACATCTCACAAACGAACCATTAAAATAAGCATAAAGATATTTTCGAAAACAGGAGGAAAACTGTAATTCCTCTGGGTTTTTTTTCACTTTAGGATGCATTAGTATGCTTTCAAATAAATAAAATAGTAAAGATTTGAGGACGATAGTAGAAATTCCAAATAATTAACGTTATGTCCAGGAAATCAAATTGGACATAAAGTTAATTTACGTTGGGAGTCTTAAGCAAAAGAAGAATTGAAAAAAAATATATATAGCTTTATTATTTATATGAACAGGATGTTTCGAATAAGTTAAATGTGTAATTAAAAAAAGGCATTTACATACTTTTGATACCAGTTCCTCTTAACAGTTTGTCTGTTTGGTGACATGTTGACCAGACCATAAAAAATATATGAGGAAAAGTGGTATAAATATATTAAATATGAAAAAAAAATTCGCATGCAAGTACTAAGCCATCAGTGGCCGTACAAATATAAGTTCTGAAAAAATTGTGATACATGTATACTAAATAAAATTTATCCCATAATATTGAAGAACGTTAAAAAACTATCAGAATCAAAGGTTAATTAGATTCTTTTTTATTCCTTACTACCCTCCAAAAAATAAACTGTACTTTTCCATTTCTCCGATGCAGGAAATAAAGCCGCTAAAATTGATGGTATAGGTAATATTTAATGTAATTCAATGGCGCATAACCATTTTTACTATGTGTTGTCCCCAATAAAGTCTGTTTAATGAAGACCAAAAATTATGTCTTTTACGATTTTCATGTGTGTAAATTCTTGTAATATTATTAATACAGTGCTACATTTTCCATAAAGGAGTTGAAATTCCTATTTATATTTAATGAGTCCTAAATTATGTGGTATTTATAGAATTATTGAGTTCATTTCATTCGTGGGGAGAGAGTGTTCAAAATTTTTTATATAATCTAACTCACATAAATGCTTAAGATTAACTTTTGCAAATTTTTATCTTTATTTTGGCGTAAGTTCATTGTCATTAAATTTCACATTAAAAAAAATATTTTATTTCGTTTTTCAGATTTTTTAACAAATGATATATTTTTTAAATTTATAAATACCAAATTTAAAAGAAAACTAAAACATATTTAATTTCATTTTTGTAAATATTTTTCGTTAATAATCTCAGTCATCCCTTTTTACTGCTTTTTGGTTGGTTTACAGTGAAATTTATTAAAGCATTTCGGTGTCTTCGAATTTAAAGTAAGCTATCATTATAAGAATACATTTGTGAAAGATAATATCACACTTACAGCATTTATACGTTTCATGTAATAATCTCTTGATCCGTGAATTTTGATGTGTTCGAAGGTATGTGAGCTAAAATTTTAATTATTACAAGAAATTTTTTTTAATATCTGTATAAAACTTATTTTTTTCTGAATTGATCCTTATGTACATAATATTGTAAGTTATAACTATTATTGCTGATTTGTTCGGTTTCATTGAGTCGTACAATTAAGTGACCCACTGCATGAAAAAAAAGTTTAATCTATCGAGATCTGCACAAATAACTTTCGAGTTTAGTTTTTATTAACGTCGCACTAGAAGCATCACGAGGGCTATTGGCGACGGACCGCACAATTTTGAACTACTGTCAAGTGAACGAGGACGACACCTGAGCTGGCACTCCCCTCTCCTAACATCCACACCAACGGGAGGACTTTAGGCACCGACAGATTTACACGGCGGGTCTTCGGCGGCCAAGTATCGAACCCGCGACTGAACGAAAACCTCCGGCCTCTAGTCCACGACCTTGACCACTAGGCTACCGCGGCCCCAAACAACTTTCGAAAGGTCAAGTATGTATAAAATTGGATGGTAATTATGGAGAAAAGTCTTAAGAATAATGAATAAAAATTAAGTATCTACCTAGATTATCCTTTGTAATAATTAAAATTTTACTATACAATGGAATAATTATTAAAACTTCATGAAACTTTGAGTTACTTTAAGCGACAGCTTCCTGAAACAAACAAATTACCAATAATAGCTGTAATTTTAAATATCAAGATCATTTAATATATAGAATAAATTTTATACAAATATCTCGGCTGTTTCTCAATAATAATTGAAATTTTACGATCATTTTTTGTATACGTATTATGGTATTGTTTTGCTCTATTACATTTATATTTCAGAGGCGTAGTTATAGAATCACAAAATTTGCAATGCCTTTGATAATCAATTTTATACATCTATATTGAAGTGAGTCGCCAATAATGTGACAAAATTTTCTGTATCTTAGAATAACCTAATAATGTAATATTTTATATAATTTATGCATATTTTTAACATTTTACATATTTTGTGCACATTCTAAAGTTTAAGAATAAATGCATCGTAAATTTTAATATGCTAAGTTAGAATAACGATATCACTCTAACAAAAATTTCCATTATCTATGTTCATTTGTTTTCGATGTCGCATAATTTGAAATTGAATAATTTGCTGAGTGGAAATGGTTTGGATTGATAACAATTGTTCAATCATGAGTGTTTGTTTAATGCCAAGCAAATCATTTCAAATTCCTTTATTACCGGTAAGACATTTTTAGTCTTTTCTCTAGGTTTATTGAACAAGTCAAACAATTAAAATAATTGGTTCAAATCGGGAATAGGTTGTCTCCTAGGTGATTGGCGACTTTTGGAAGCGCTGGTGACTTTTGAGAACGATAGTTGGCGATTTAGGTCATGGTAACCCTACGCATATTCAATGCTTAAGTCACACACGTTTGGCAACCTATCCAGGAAGTCTCCAATCTCCTAGAGGACACTCTATTCCGGATTTGAACCAAATAATTCTGAGGAACCGAGGGATTTTCACTTAAATTTTCATATATATTTTTTTAAATTATTAAGATTGTTAAAATAATCACAAATCTTCTTCATATAAATAAAATATGAATGATTTTACCTTAAAATATATGAAACCCTAAGTATTAACATAACATTTGCTTTTTATTTGAGTACGATTTTACCCTTTCTCTCTCCTTTAAATTATTAAATGAATCTTTGACTTCAAATGAATCTTTGCCATTTGGCAAAATACCGCCAAATAATTCCTGTCTCCAAGAGTGGTTTGACTAAACTGTATTCCAACCATTTAATTTACCGGATTAATTCATTTTAGTTAGTTTTAACGTTGTTATGTATTTCACTTGGTGTGTGTCTGTATGTATGTGTATCAGTGTGTCATCAAATTGTCTATTGTTAATTTAACCAACTTCCCATCAAGCTAGAGCTCTGAAATTTTGGGAACCGTTCTTATTTGCCTAAAAATGCAATATTTAGATATTTGCGACCAGTTTTAACTAATATTTTAATAATTTTTTTAATAAACTTTGCCACCATATAAAAACGTTGTTTTTAAAAACGTTGGTTTTTATTTCGAATTATTTGTTGGTGAATTAGTATCAAATTGCGAGAGGAAGCCTAAAATGATAAGTGCTGCTTTGATTAAAATAAAGTATGGGCTGTGAGCCAAAAATTCATTTATTCATTCAAAAAATTTTTTTTGTTCAATAACGATTTTATTCTAGTAAAATTATTCTTTTTGCTAAGTTTACGAAATAAGTTTTTTCGTAACTCTTAAGTTGGTTGTGCGACTTGTTCCGAAAGTCGCCAAAATTTCAAAATATCACGAAACAGTATACTATATTTCATTTCAATCTTCTTATCTACCAGTAGAATTAATCTATTAATCTAGTGATATTAATCTATGTATCCTAATTTACTAACGTTTTTCTTTATTTTCCTAATTATTTTCAACATCTTATAATATTTGACAAATTCATTGTCCATAATATGTTCATTTATTTCTTCTCTGTTTAAATCTTTTGTTAATTTCTATATGTAAATGGATCCGTTTTTAATACTTGCTATTATAATAATATCTTCATTAAATGTAGGTTCATTATCTTAACACTGATGCAGTAAACTTCCGCGTTGGCACCATTTTTTATTTTTTTTTTATTTTTTTTTTTTTTTGTTTTTGAGCTGACTCAGTATACGCTCGGGTGGGCGCCATTTTCTAATTTTTGGCGATATGACTTATGATACCAAACTTAGTGTATACCGATTCCATGTCAACGCACATATTAAATTCACGGGAGTAAAAAGAATTTGGTATCCAAGCATATACTGTTCCTAGGTCTTTTTTTTGACGATGAGACTTTTCAGGCCAAACTTAGTGATGAATGTTTATTATAATACTTAATACAACAAACTTAAACATAATGTATGTGTTTTGTTTATATGTTTATATTTTGTTTATATATATGTGTGTACATTGTAAAAATGAATTTGTATACGTTCCCCCCCCCCTTTGATATGACGGTACTTTTCTGTTAAAGGGGGCCCAAAAAAGTAGCCCAATCGCGCAGTGCGAATTCACCTCTCTCCCGACGCAGTGTCACTGTGGTTCCCCTCGATATCACTCCAATTAGCAAAAAATAAAGTAATAACCATCGCCAACGACCCTCTTTAACGAAAAAGTACCGATAAGATTAAGTATTTTCGAAGTTTTGTATTTTTTTCTTTAACTGATCTTGTTATGGTGAGTTATCTTTGATATTAGGCAAGCAGACGTTTTCTTTTACTAGTAATAATCCTCCCAAGAATGTTTTACTAACACACCTACAACTTCAATTTGCATCTTTGTTTTCCTATTCTCTTTGTAACGCTTGGTCCAGAGCTCTATAAAAGGTTTCATGTGGTCTTGAACAGGATCCTTATTACTTTGCCCACACGGATTTTTTTCCGTTAATGATGTTATTTTATCTGATGTCTTATTGAAAAATAGGTAAATTACTTACTGTACGATATTACTTATTACTGTTTCTATATTTGTTGATTATATGTAATAAAATGTTTTGTAAATTTGTCGTTTTAAATAGGTGCTAGTTGGAGAGCTGGGTTGGTTATCTTCCTGGGGGAACGGGATTTAGAGTTCTAAGCCCTTGTTAGTGAGCTCAACTCCCATAGTACGAAAAAAAAAGTTAAGCTTAAGTTACTGTGAGGGAGTGTTTGAGGGAATATAATATCGCAAGAGCCAGATGAGGTGGGGGGGGGGCGATGCTGCTCTAAATAAAATATCATTGCGACTTAGACGTATGAAAAAAATAAAAACAAATAAAAAGTGAAAATGCAGTTTAGCCCATTTCCCGCGTTTGCAAAAATCGCCAAAATTGGCGAAGATCATAAGGATTACCACGTCTAAAGCCAATTCTGAGCAGAGAAAACAGGGTAGCCCCATTTAGCGAAATATCTCCAAAACAACTAGTCACCAAGAGTGGTTGGGATAAACATCATCCCAACATAAAGATAAAAAGTGGTTTACAAGAAGGAATGATAACGTAGGATATCTAGGCTAACCCGAATGACTTCACTCGTGTTTACCAAAGGGAGTTAACTCCAGTGGGAAAAAAAGACATGCAAAAAAGGCCAACTATGGCGAAAAAAATAAAATGAACGTAATGCTTGAGCGTATATCGCATCTAAGCCTTAATTAACAATTAAAATTTTTATTATCATTTAATTTTACGGGGTTTAAGGAAACGAAGTTGTTGACCTGCTTGCTGGGAAAGGTAGTGAATTCCCCACTGCTCTTTCCTCCTAACTGCGAACTTCTGAGGTCCACTCTCTACTTTGGCTAATATAAACACCATTTGAAGGACCCCATCCGAACATGCTTGGTATGCCGCTGAGTACCCTGGATTGTCCTTGCACTGCTCCTGTTCAAGATTATCTCAGACCATTCTATCTAGACTTAGGACAGGTCACATTAAGAATCTAATGTTCAATGGAAACGAGATGACTTTGACGTTTGCCATTGCTTCTTCCTCTCATATCTTGAATAATGTTGGTTTCCTCTGTGGGGAGGTGGAGGTAGTTTTGAGGGAGATGTAATTTTTGATTTAATTCTACAACATGGTCTCCTGGGCTTCGTTTAGTTTGTCTAAGCCAAGGAGAATATGCAACAACAACAACATTATTATTTAATTAAAATATATAATTTTGAGATCCAGTGCAGTATGCACCAGGGTTGGCACCATTTTATATATTTTTAAGAAGCTTTTTATGCCAAATTTCGAACATACCGATTGTGATATAAAAGTCGATCTTAGCATCTGAGAGTATATCGTATCTAGCCATACTTTTTATCATATAGTTCTTAGTTTTAGAATTTTTAATGAAGCTATTTAATATACTCTCTTGTATTTTTAGAATAAAAATATTTCTGGTTAAAGTCGGGAATAGGGTGTCCCTTAGGCGATTGACGACGAAACTTGGCAACTTCCTAGATAGCCAAACGTGCGTGACTTAAGCATTGAGTATGCTTAGGGTTACCATATCCCAAAAGTCGCCAACGCTCCTAAAAGTCTACAATCGCCTTGGGGACCTCCTATTTCCGACTTATTTCTAACTATTTTTAAAGTATTTAAAATCGTTTAATAACTGAACCTTTTATTTCTACTTTCTCAATTGCAAGCCAATGTACATTAATGTATTTAAATAACATTTGAATTTGCTTATAAATAAATTCAGGTCATTTTTAGTTCGATGTTTTTCTGGAATTCCTGTTTAAATTGAAATGTCTTTTCTTAAAAATATTTACTTATATCTTCTGTTTTTTCTTTCAATGAGTTCGGTACAAATATATTTGCTCAATATGCATTTTACAATAAACATATTGTTAATATATTTATTTGACTTGTATACTTTTGTAAATCAATATGACATTAATCACCTAATGAACTATTATAAATATTCTATAACTTTTAAAATTCCAATGACATGTTTATCTTATAAGAAATCTTCAACATTATTTTAGTTAACGCACTTTTTCCTTTCTATTTCAATAATACCACTAAGTCCAGTTTCTGAATCATTATTTTATGAAGATCATTTCGTCTTTCTCTTATGTTTTAAAAAAGTACACTTTCTCTTTGCGCATTCTACACATATTCCTCTCCCCATCGGTTTATTATTTCTTGAAGTAAATTCACCATAATTTTTAGAATTAGTTTTCTGTTGACACTTGACACAGAAGAATATTAGTTTCTTTTTCATTTCAGGTGAAATATCCTTTGTCGTTTCCATGCTGTACTCGTTCTATTAAAATTTGCCTCTACAAAAGCAATACTTTTCTTTTGTGTCTGTTTTATTTTATATGATAAATAGATAAAATCTGTAATTTGTTTTTTATTTCTTATGTAAAATTTCCTTATAAGTTATTTTTCTCAATTTTTACCGTGAAAGAATCATAAAACGTGTTTCTGAATTTGATATCTCCAAATAGAATTTTGATGATTTTTCAATTTTAAATCATGAAAATTTAGCCGAATTGTTTCCTTCCTTTTGATACTAAATGGCTACCTACATAATTCATCTAATTACATCTAATTAATTTATTATTCATTGAAAAAGAAAATATACCAAATGATGTAGCACGTTCAATTGAAAGTTGCCATTACAGCAACATTAAATATATTTTATGTTTGTTTTATTTTATATATTTGAAAAACATTACGTGGCTTTCCTCATACATTATACAAATTTATTTATTTATTTCAATTTTTGCAGGAAAAGCAATTAAAAAACATTTTTTTTCCGAATATGATACTTTCAAGTGGACTATTAATCACGTGTATTTAATTTATTTAATATTTTATGCATTATTTATTTTTAGTTTTTGAGGAATGGCAACAAGGAGTAAAAACGATAGCAGAAAAAATGGAGGATTGCCGGTATGAATGATCGCATTCTGTTACAAAAAAAGTTCTTTTAGTCTATATATATGAAGTCAGATTGAATTGTTAAAGAAATTCTAAATGAAATGAAATTTAGAGAGCTTTTTCTGGAATTATTTTATTATTATTTACAAAATTAAATCACGAAAGTTGGACAGTCTCACCGCACCATTTTCTTCCTTTTCATATCAGAAAGCTATCTAAATAATTCATCTAATTTACATCTTTAGCGGCATTTTCGTGCAGAACTCGTTAAAAAGGAGCCAGTTTCCTTACAAATTATCACTTTTTCGTGATATAAGGCTTCCTACAATTCCCCTTTCTTAATCATAAGTGTTGTATCGTGACTGATATTTAATGGATTCGCGTGCTGTTTACATGAACTTAATCTTTTGAAGTAATTTTAAATATTCAGGCAATTTATTAAAATTACCAAGCAGATGATGAAATTTATTCTTACCTTATTTTGCGTGTTGCTTCTAAGAATCAGTTTGTTTTGCATGAAATATGCATCGAGAGGTTTTGTGCGTTATTTCAGATATTTTTTTATGTAATGATTAAATTAAGGGAAGGAAAAATAATGTTTCTCTAAGCATAACACACGATTCGCAAGATGCTCTTTAACTATAACAAAATTACGATAAATAAAAGTATTGAGAGCTCGTGCGTTTCATAATATATTTATTAATAGTTTTCTATGTACTTTTTTTATTCACCGGCGCAAATCTCGCCAAGCAGATTTAATTGGCGATAACATACAGTATACACATATTCTATTTGGCGGCGGTTGTATCATTTTTGGAGAGTTTATCGTTTGGAGTACCGTTTTCTATTAGCAGGGCAAAATTTTTGCCAACTTCCAGTTTCTTCATGCGAAAGCGATAATTCGTCTAATATTATTTCAATCGCCTTAGAAATTGCATTCAATTGGCATAGCAGCCATTTTCTGTTTTTTCTTGCTTACCAGATTTCAAATTCGTTTTGCTTCAGCAAGCTGGAAATTTAGTACTTTCCTAAAATAGTGGAACATGTCGTTATTTTTTTGCCGAGAAAAATGTATTTTGATAAACAAACGTAACTCGTGAGAAACATCTCAGAATAAAGTTATACTTTGGAGTAGGGAATCAATGAATTTATTAGACTTTTATTTTAAATAAAATGTTTTCCTTGTTTGCGAAAACGAGAAATTATTTTTTGAAATTGCTCGCATTCCTGTTATGCTGCGTCTTCGCTAAAACCAAAAGTCTGATGTTAGAAGAGTTTACGCCCGTCTCATAAAAAAAATACTTACTTATCATCTGGAAGAAATAAATACTCCGGAAAAAAAATAAAGAGTCGATGCAGTATATAAAGAGATTGGAGCCATTTCTTTTGTTTGTTTTGGTGATGAAGCTTTTTATACAAAATTGTGTATGTATGCCACTTGCCTTGTCAGGCTAAATTTCTGACGTATTAGACTAGCATAAAAACCCACCTTAGTATCTAAGCGTATACTATTGCGCATGATCACTTCTATTATGATTCATAAGAAATGAATAGAATCGTCATTCCTATTATCCTCTTGACAATATAATATTTGCTGCAAAATATATATGAACTAATAGGCCTAGATTTGTAAAAATGTGGAATGTGTATCGTTCACTGTGGCTAACCATACGACATTTGAAAATTTTCACGACTTAAATTTTTACAAATTGCCATGGTGGCTGTGGTAGTTGAGTGGTCATAGGCTCTGTCATTGGTTTTTGTCGAATCATTGGTTCGAAACCTGATGCCACAAAAGACCCTCCACGTAACGGTTCCGATGTACGGTTTATCTGTTGAGACTTCCAATCCTCTCGCATTCTCAGTGTGGAAGTTTAGTGAGGTATGCTATCTCAAATTTCTTCCTCGTTGAAAATCTCAAATTTCTTCCTCTAATTTGACAGGAGTTCAGAATTACTACCAATACGTCACCAATAGCACACTCGTTGGTTATCAGTGGGACTTAAATGAAGAATCAATAAAGATCATTATGAGTTTTATTTTTTTTTAATAAGTACTGTTTTTTTTTAATGTTTATATTAGATTCTCTATCAATTTACTTGCATTTTATTATTTTATTTTCATAGTTATGACGAATGTAATTAATTGAAAAACATATACATAACATATTTTTAATATTTCATTGATACAGCACTTTTATTAAAATCTTTATGATTTTATTAATACTTTTATTAAAATCTTTACGTGGCGCACGTTCTTTGTGAGCGAGCGCTACGTAATCATAAAACCTATATTCTTCAAACCCAAAGCTAATTCTTTGATTACATTCTTAAGGTTGATTGTAAAATATAAATAATCAATGCATTTCCTCGAACTCTCTAACTATTTCCACTCAAATATGGCTAAGTAATGCGTTCGGTTGACCCTCACTACCTCCGAAACAAGTTACGATCTCAAGTTAAGCATGGTCGCAGTCGGCATGACAAGAATACTTTTATGTTTCCTCTACGAACGCGGTTTGGGTCGCAACCCGCCCTCTCTATGCCTGTCACCCTACACCGCTACTAGCTCTGATTAATTACGTAATTTGCGAAGCCGCTTTCGAGTAATTCAGCGTGATTACTAGTGTGCTCCAAGATTAAATGTTTCCTTAACACACCATTAAACAGGAACACATTTTAACCTCAGAACAGCGCATTCGAAAACTGGCATTTACTAAAATTACATTGCCTTACACGAACCAACATTTTCTGATTCATCGGTCCTCCCTAAGCCACCCACTATAAATCTTAGGTCCTTGGTTTGGTTGAAACATTTGCGTGGAAAGTCTTAATGTACATACGCTTCATACGTTTACCCGAGGAAATGATTTCGAATGGGGTGTAATAACTGGATATAAATGAGGCCCGTATTTCTAGGCGCCTTTGTGTTATTATTTTGAAAACTTACGCGTTAAAAACTGAATAACTTATTCTCAACCCCATCTTTGTCTAATTATTTGAAGAGATTGAATTAACAGTATTTAATTTTGTTAAAATTACTAAAATTATTCGTTTGATTCGTAAACAAAATTATCATAGCCTATTCTGAATGTTTGTTTTAGTAGAAAATGATATAAAAAGAAATTGTTTTATGAAATGTGTCACGAAGAAATAGACTTCGATTGCAAAGGGACTTTTTTTTTTCTTTCTAACGCATTAAATGCAGTTTTATTTTAATTTACTATATTATGGGTGATTTATTGCAAAGGTTCTCGTTGTGGTAATTAGAAGGGGGAGGTGCCAGCTCAGGTGTCATCCTCGTCTCTTAATTGAGGTTAAAAAAATACGAAGTCCGTTGCCAATAGCTCTAATGTTGCTTCGAGTGCGACGTTCATAAAACTAAACGATGAATAAATATTATAAATGTTTTTTGTTGGCTAATAATGGCAAATAATTATTAAAACAATTTGATCCCAAAACATTACGAGAAGTTAGCGAAATTAAAATGAAATAGCATGAAACTCTTGACCCCCCCCCCTCCGAAAAAAAACTCTGTTTCACAGCTGTCTAAGAATTCGTTAATTTCTGACTACATATGATTTAAGATAATACATCAAAATTCATAGGCAAATAAAGTACTTAATTTCTATAAATGTTTTATTTCAATCGAATAAAAAAAATTAGGAGAAACTTATTGTAACCTATTTCTTAAAATTAAGTTCATTACTGATAAACGCAGTAGCCGAAAAAATAATTTAAAATTTTGAAAAGTAGTCAGCTTCGACATTTTGTTGTTAACTAAGATAAAAGTCACTCTGATGGCTAATAATGATATGAACTGCTTTAGATAACAGTTTTGGAACTGATGCAATATAACTATACCACTATTGGCGATAACGTTTTTTATTCCAAGTTTTGTGCAAGGAAATTCCAAATGTTAGGCCTAAATTTATATAGCGCCAAAAACTTGGCGTACTGATTTATACTGTATCTAAGCCATACTTTTTTTAAAAAATTGCCAGAACGAGTTTCTTTAGTTACAAATAATTTAAAGTACTTATCATATTCATTTCTACTTCATTACCATGATGACATATGTCAACGTATGTGTTCTTGTAGTTATTTTGGGTAAAATGTTTCAAGAAATTGGAATTGAGAAAATGTAAGTGGTGATTTTGGTATTCCTTTATGTGTTTGCTAAATAAAAATGCAACCCGATTATCTCCAATTTTGTTTTCGTGAATTACAAATAAATGAGGTTTACTGAAGCTGCGTATTAGCCACCCAAGGAGCTATTGTTTTCTATACCCTATAAGTGTCGTACCTGACCACTTTTCAAAAACTTATCTTGATTTAGAGTATATTTTGTATGTCTGCTTTCACCAGTAACGAACTTGATTTTCAAAAATGCGTCATAATAAATTTCTCTCAAATTTTAATTGGATTGAAATAAAATATATGGAATATATGTCTTCTGATGCCTGCTTTACCACTTATGTGCTCAATTTTCGAAAATCGGTCGTAATAGATTTCCCCCATATTCTTATTGGATTAAAGTGGAATAAATATAAAAATTAAGTATTTTGTTTACTTTTCGATTCATGAATTACCTTAAATCATATGTAAATAGGAATCAAGAAATGACTAAAAAAAAAAAATATTTTACATTTTTTTTATATATCTTTGATTTTTTTTTTTTTTTTTTTTTTTTTGCTTCAGGAATTTCAAACTACGTCTTTTTAGTTTGGCTTCTTTCTTAGAATGTTTTGGGGTCAAATGATTTTAACATTGATTTACTATTGTGAGCCACCTAAGGGGGTATTTTGTTTTAGATGGATCACTTTTGGAATTCCAGATTCAATTTTTTATCGTTTGCTTCAATTTTAATTACATGTAAATAATGTAATATTCAATTTAATAATTTATTGTTTACTTCAAATTTAATTACATTTACCTTAAATAGATTCAGTTTAATAATTTATCGTTTCCTTTAATTTTAATGTGGGAAAAATTTACTATTCTCCATTTCTCAATATTTCATTATTATATTTAATTGAGTAATTTAATAATAGTTATGAGCAAAAAGTGCAACCTGTGTGGCTAAATCTATTCTTTGCAAAACTTTGTATAGTACTATTCAGTTTTTCTTGTTTGTTTTCTTTTTGAAGCCATGACAACACAGCAGGTGTGTATCTTCTTGGTACGAGAGTTGTTCAAAAAATACTGGTATTTGAAAACAGATGGCCCGATTGTAGCAACATTTTTTGGTAATTTGTTGCTAAAATTGATTGCTACCATCTATTAAGCGAAGTCGAAACAAATTTGACATTGATTTATAAGTTAGTTTTGATTTGGTAATCATTTGCTGCCAAACCAAAATTTGATTGCTACCGCGTTGAGTTGTCGTCGTCGGTGAAACCTGGATTCATCATTATGCTTCGGAAATTAAGCAAAAATTAAAACGTTGGGAATGCTTCCGGTGAATCGTTTTCAAAAAAGGCGAATATGGTCTCATCGGCCGGAAAAGTTATGGCGAAGAATTATTGAAGGTGTGAAAGGCATCATAATCACAATTAAATGTAACTGAGACTTAAACAGCTGTCTAGTGATTCCTGATGCTTTTTAAAATTAAACCATGTTCGATGCTATGAAGACCATCACTTGGAATTCCTGTGGAATTATTAAACGAGCTTCACATATTTTGAAATTTTGAGATTTTTTTAGTGTGCCTTGTTTCGTTTGTTGTGGAAAACTTAATCGTTAAGCTATGTTTTTAATTTCTTTTAGTGACAGTCAGAAGAACAGTAAATATCAAAAAGTAATTGCAAATACTTCTGTACTCCAATTCACAAATCAAATCACGATTGATTTTGGATAAACATGGTTTTAAAATGCAATTGGTGCAGCCAGCAAAGAAATGATTTGTATAACTTTAGTTCAGAAACTTTTTCTCTTGATATTAGTTGTGTTAGGAAAATGATAATAGAATTTTGATTATTTTTAATACTGCGACTTTAAAATATGAAATCATATTTCTGTATCTAATTAATTTCACAATAATCTAAAATTGTGAGTCATAAGAAAGTAATACATGAAACGTCGATTGAGAATACTCGAACTCTTCACAATTTTTTTTACTAATAGGAAAATAAGAAAAGTATTGTGTATTTATTAAGATAAAAGACAAATTATTCATATATAGATGACTGAAGCATAAATGCATGTATATGTTTCGAAGACAAAACTGGTAAAGAATCAATTTTGAAATATTTCAAAACAATAATACATATGGAATATTTTAAGGCAATTTGAGGGATTTGAAGACTTTAAATATCATTAAAACATAATAGCATAAGAACAAGAATAGTCGAAATTATGAAAATGAAATATAGACCGACAAAGAGTCAGATATCATTTGTTTTAAATAAATATAAAGAAAACTCATGCTACAATTTTTTCGATCCTATATTTATTGAGAACATTTCTTTTTGTGATCTTTCCGGTTCATATTTTTTATCCTAGCTTAGTAATTGGAAAATATAAGTAATTCGACAAAATTCTTTTTTGAAAAGCCAAAAATATTGTGTTAATTCAGCGAATTCAAAATTTTAATGGCATAGATTATAAGATTTAGCACATTGCCTGTACAGTTTCGTAATCATTAAAGTAGCCGAATATAGATTTATTGTTATATTAACGTCGCACTTAGTAGCAACACGAGTGTTATTGGTGATAAAGATTGTAAATTTGGACCACGATAAAGTGAAGAAGATTGTAACGACTGTCCTAAATTATTTAATTCAGCGACTAATCCAAGGATGTTACTAATTAGGAAACTCCAACTGAAGATTCACAAGAGAAAGATGAAGTACTTTATCAATGAAGCATAGGTAAGGACTATCTCTCTCTCTCGATTGAATCCCAAATAACCCATAATCCTAGATTGTGAATTAAATATGAAATATTAGCTTATAAAACCACTGTTTTAATCACTTCACAAAAAACAACCGATTATTATCTCAATACTTTAACTGTTATTCCCTTCAGTACTAATTATGGTGCTTCAATCTAAATTAGGAGTATCGATCAGCAAGATGTTACCTCAATTTCCCTTCAATTCTATTTCATTTATATAACGTTATATTTAATTCACTTCACTTCATTTCCATCATCATTTAATTTACTTAATGAAGCTTCATTTTGACTCGGAAGAAATAAAGACCCTGAGGTTAGTGAAGGAAAAATTCGAATAATCTAATGTCACAAGACGACACCAGAGCTAAAATATACCTCTCTTAGCTTTCACATCAAACCGTTTGAAGGCATGGTGCCTTAACTGCTTTAATCATTCCCATTCGACTGCCCTTTTAATGTCGGATACTTAGTGGAATCAAGATTTCAACCTATGATTCAACTGGAACAAACCAGTTGTGAGCCCCCACCCATCACCATTCCTCTACTACTGAGAATATACAAAGCAGGCTCAAAATGAATCAGCTCTTGACGACGGATGGTATAACTAAAACAAGTTTAATGTAATACACCAATTCTCCTTCGCTTAGTGTTTCTATATGTTTAACGACTCTGAAACAAACGTGACACTGATTTATAGGTAAGTTTAAATATGGCAGCTGTTTACTGACAAATCAAAATTTGATTACTGCCGTGTTCAGTTTGCATCGATAATGAGACTTAGATTAACCATTATACATCGGAAAACAAACAGATATCAAAACGATGGATTGTTTCAGGTGAATTCGCTCCAAAGATGGTGAAGACACATAATGACTAAGTCTAATACCCCAATTTCCATTCCTAAGACAGATAATTGTGGCTGCTGTAGTAAAATGGTCATTTGATTGAATCCTGAGTTCGAGCCCAGATATCACTAAAGATTCGCCGCCGTGTAGCGAAGTGGATGCACGTTAAATCTGGTCGAGGAACCAACTTCTCTAGTTGTCGGAGAGTGGTATTTTGGATAGGGAAGCGCAAGCTCAGGTGTCGTCCTCATCACTTGACCGAGGCTCAAAATTACGAAGTCCGTCGCTATTAGCTCTCATGTTTCTTCTCATTACGATGTTAATCAGGAATCACTTCACAATACGGGTAAGTTTTGAGTCACCTTCTTAAATAGAAAGAAATCTCCGTAGTGATAATCGTCAAAATATGCAAATTAAGAGAATTTGCATATTTTGCACATTAGAGAACACTGACCATTAAATTCTTAAGAAATTTCCTTAATTTTTATTAGATAATTTTCTCTTCAACTTTCTTTTCTATATGTCTCTTTCAATGGACCAAATGAGATTGAACTAATTTAAAATTTATTTTAAAAATATTTCAAATCTTAGAGAAAAGTTTTAGTTAAAACTAGCTAAGGTAACAGATGATTCTTTAAACAAGTTTAAGCAACGTTATTATATTTAAAGAGATCACATTCATAACTTCAAAAACGAATACGGAAACCTTGTAGTAATGGCCTCGAGGAATATTAATCACTGAGAGAAGCGTATTTTACTATGTACAAACATATTTTCTCTATTAATCTAGTTTTCATATTTAAAGGAATCCACAAAATATTTGAATACAAGATGCGATTTAGTTAAAATTTAATTAACTTTCAAAGATTTGCATTAGAAAATGCATTCAAAGTATGAACCCTAATTATTTTTGATATGATATTCCAAAGATTCATTTTTATAATCAGCTTTTCTTAAGCTATCGCCTTTTCATCTTCTATATCCAATTATTTCTAAGGTTTCTTCTTCGAATATTAAATCTAAAAGTAATGTAATTATCATGTTTTCATTTTAGAAAAAAGATAACTAAGTCTCTCAAATAATAAAAGGAATATAACTTTTTAACAACAAAATATTTTATCCAACCTAAAAGTAGTTTTATTTGTAAGCTCATTAAAAACAAGAACGAAATATGTACTCGTAATTACAAGTATGTTTCAGAGACGCATGAAAAGCAAATAAGAGACTTTGATTTTAGTTCTTGGGAAATACTTTAAAATTAAACTTTATATTAAAGTAACAAAATGATCATTGGACACAACATACAAATTAGAGTGTTTTAAACCATACTTTTGTGAAATAGCTTAAGTAAGGTCTTAATATGAATATTTTCTCTTTCCGTTTGTACATTTCTAATAATACATGTAAAATAAGCATACATTTCGTTAGTGAGGATAGTATATGAGTGACTGAATGAAATTCTAAAAACTATTTGAGATGTTGAACTCAATGTTAACACCTGTATGAAATTTCACTTTCCCCTCTTCTTATTATATATAGAGAAATATATATATATATACTCTGGTGTTCAAAATTAAGAGAATTTGCATATTTTGCACAATTTCGAGAAAAGAATTGAACGAAATGTAAAAATACTGTTTCGAAACAAAGATGCAAATCTTGTATGCCGAATACGTAAGCGTATACGTGTATGGGGACGGAATTAGTTGAAAAAAAGGATTTATAAGCGCGCGTGCCAAAATCCGCATTTCGTTCACTAGCGCATTTCGCCGGATTTCTGGTGTAAAAAGTGAGTAACGACCAACGTTTAGATGCTGGAATGTTGTGGCGAATTGCAGATAGGCTGGAAACAGGCCTGTCTCAAATCTAGAATTGCAGAGAATTCGATTTAACGTCCATTGTCGTGTGCAACTTAAAGCAACAGTTTCAGGATACAGGATCCGATGAGAGAAAGCCTGATCAAGGTCGTCCAAGAGCCTTGACGGCCAGAGAAGACCACCATTTGTCCATTACAGAGAGGTGTAACATGGATGCTACAGTTTCTCAGGTATTTCATGAGTTGTATGCAGCCACAATAAACAGAGTTTGAAGTCTTATTGTTTCCAGAAGACTTAATGAGAGAGGGCTGTTTGCAAGCAGACCTGTTGTCTGTTTCCCGCTCACTTCTGTGTACAAGAGAGTCCGCTTAATAAATCTAGAGAAAAAACTAAAAATGTCTTATCGGAACTGAAGTAATTTAAAGTGATTTGCCTGACATCAAGCAAACACGCATGATTAAACAATTCTTACCGATCAAAACCACCTCATGCAGCTAACTATTCATTTTCAAACTATAGGACATTGAAAACAAATAAACTTAGATACTTACGTTTCAAAAATTGCAATCAAAAAATGGAAACATATGTTAAAGTGATATCGTTATTCTAACTTAATCTATTAAAATTTACGTTGCATTTATTCTTAAACTTAAAAATATACAAAAATATATATAAAATATTTAAAATATACACAAATTATACAAATATACACACATTATATAAAATATTTAAAATATACACACATTATATAAAATATTTAAAATATACACAATTATATAAAATATTTACAATATGCACAATTATATAAAATATTTAAAATATACACAATTATATAAAATATTTATAATATGCACAATTATATAAAATATTTAAAATATACACAATTATATAAAATATTACAATATTAGTTTCTAAAATACAGTAAACTTTTATCACATTATTAACGACACAATGCAATATAGACATGTAAAATTAATTATCAAAGGCATTGCAAATTTTGTGATTCCGTTACTACACATCTTCCGTTACTACACATAAAAATTTGCAAAAGTTAATCTTTATCATTTATGTGATTAAAATTGTATAAAATATTTTGAACACTCCTAATGAAAGAAAAAAAACTCAATAATTCTATAAATATCACATAATTAAAGATACATTAAATCTAAAAATGAATTTCATCTTATTTATAGAAAATATAGTACTTGTATTAATAATATTACAAGAATTTTATACTTACGCAAATGGTAATCGTGAAAGACATAATTTTTGGTCTTCATTAAGATGACATGACGTGATAAAAAAGAAAAAGTTTAGATATAGATTTAAAAAATATATTATTCTGGACATATGTTATCTAACCTTATGTAAATGATGTTTTTGTATATAATTTTTTAAAAGTTTTCCACGGTGACTTAGTATACTTAATCGTTTGAATATCGAAAAACTTTAAGTGAGGAACCTGATTACAGCACAGCCGGTACTGATAGTGAAGCCACTTGGTGGCCTTCGGTTATATTTCAGCCCTGTCTCATTGAAGTGGCAATGAGACAGGGCTGAAATATAACCGAATATAACCGAATTCGGCAGCTCTGTCTCATTGAAAAGAAAGTTAAGAAATTGCACGCGCGGATTTCGGGGTGTTTATTGTTATTTTACTCTAGTAAGTGTATTTGGTACATTTCCATTTCGCTGGCGCAAATCTCGCTAAACAGACTTTATTAGCGAAAACACACATTAAGAAAGTTTGTGCGCTATTGAAGTACAACCGAGGCCGTTTAAGACGGGTGTATCATTTTTGGCGAATTTATCGCCTTCACCGGCAAAACTTAAAAGTGCCATTTATTTTTGGAGGGTAGTAAGAAATCGAAGAGATCTAATTCACAGTTGATTCTGAGAATTATTTTAATTTAGAATTATTTCAATATAATGTGATGAATTTTCTCAAGTCTCTTATTAGTATACATGTATCACAATATTTTCAGAAACTTATATCTGTACGGCCACTGGTAACTTAATATTTACATGAGATTTTTTTTTCATATTTAATATATTTATACCACTTTTTGACATGCATTTTTTTATAGTTTGGTCATCATATCGCCAAACAAACGGAATGCTATGAGGAATTTGTGTCGAAGGAATATCAACCTAGCTATTTTTTTTAAATTACACATTTAATTTATTAGAAATAGAAAAAAAAATTCCTGTTCATAAAAAGAATTAAGTTGCGTTTTTTTTTTCAAAGCACTTTTTTCCAAAAAGACGCCCTGTACCGACCATTTCCTGGACATAGTGTTAATTTTTTAATTTTGTAGAATTTCTACTACTGTTCTCAAATCCTTAATAATTTATATATTTGAAGGCATACAAGTGCATCCGAAAAAGGAAAAAAAATAGATTTCTGTAAAATTACAGTTTTCCTCCGATTTTCGAAAACATTTTTACACTTATTTTAATGATTCATTTGGGTTTTTTCCTGTATTTAAAACATATTTTCAAGATTTCGGGAGAAAATAGGATTCCGCAGACTCCTTTGTTAATTTTGTCTCTTTAGGAGTCATTTTATTGCATTCAAAAATATAAAATAGTCCAAATTTGTGGCCGAAATCATAACTTCCATTGGATTAGCATTACGTTCACGAATTTAAATTGGCGAGTTGACGGGAGTCATAAATAAAGTGAAGCACAACAGAAATAGAATGTAAAAAAAATAAGTAGGAAAGCTGCCTTATTACTACTCTCATTAGCCACATTACCTACAAAAAATGTGTTTTGCAAAATAACAAAGTTGTAATTGAAAATCTTAAGACTACCTCATTTAAAAACTTAAAGAAAAATAGTGCTAACCATTAAGTTTTTTTCAACTGCATTTCAACATCACAATTTCAATTTTCAATAAAAGTGACCGCATTATACTCAGGTTCTAATCTTTTTCTTCAGATGGTTAAGATTCCTTAGAATTACAAAAAAATAATTTATAAATGGTAATTAACGGTACTTTTCCAATTCACCAGAGCAAATCTCATCTAGCACCTTTTATGGGTGACAACACCTAGTATACAAATAAGAAAATATTTAGACGCCATTGAATACAACCGACGCGGTGTGGCGTCGGTTGTATCATTTTTGAAGACCTTTATCGCCAACGCAGCCCAAATGGAAAAAATATCTTATTAACTTTCAACCCTTATCAAACTTAAGTGTATTATTTCATCATCTTAAGAATTTTTACAAACGTTTCTGAGTGTATAAAATAAGTGAAATCAAGTTCAACTCAGATAATAATTGCAAAGGACCATTTATTCAAGAATATTTCGGATAAGATGAACACACAGGTAGCAATACTTGGACAAAAAGCACTAGTAGGAAACACAGCACTTGTACATATCAGTGATACAAATACAGGAACAAAAATAGCACTTGTAATGAGGGTCACAGCAACGCTCAGCTCCGTAGCTCGGAGATGTGTTCGTAGTGCAATGTATCGCTAAACAATTGAAACACAGAATACTGAAACAGACTTCTCAGGCTCTTGGCGTATTCCTACCTGTTCCGCCAAGTATGTGGTCAAAAGGAAAATTCAGGAAACATCCGTATCTTTCTTCCTAGTCAATACTTCGCCAAACTTCCTGCTGTTTCTAGAATCTTTTATTTGTTACCAAGTTCCTCGACAAGTCGCTAAAATGATCGCCAAATCTATGGCTAAGGTTTAGAAGTCATTCCTTAAACTTTCTTTGACTCACTGGTGACATCTATGTAAATGACTCTTTTCCTTTATAAGAGAACCGTTGGAGAGAAGCGTCATTTCTTGTGCGTAACTATATCATTTCGGTATTTCATCATATACTTTTATATGGTATCAATCGATTAAGAGATTAAAATATATCTGGTAATTTTCCATTTCGCCGCGCAAACCTTGCCAAGCAGACTTTACTGGCGACAACACACTGTATATACATATTCCTTTTGGCATCGATTGTATCATTTTTGGTGACTTTATCGCTTGCGGCGGCGAAATGGAAAAGTGCCAAGTAATCCACACTTTATTACGTTTATTCCCTAACAGTATCTTTTTTTAGCTTAATTAACTCTGTTTTCTTATATCTTCATGGCTAGAATATATTTCATAACTGTGGCCGTTTTCACGATTACACAGACAATAATTTTTTTTCAATTGGGAAGGCAAATACAAATATAAACTCTAGAACAAATTAAAAAAGTGACCGAAGTCCTCGTCTCAAAAGTTATCTAGCACGCCAGAAAAGCGAAGTTTCTGAGTAGCTGTGAAATGATGCACATTGATGCAGGTAGTCTCTATTCATTGAATCTGCAGAATTATTGAGAGGCGCAACCAGGATTCGTAAAAATTCTAATGCAATGGAGATGCATACCAGGCCTTCATGATACGTCATCTTTGACTAACCACCAGTTTTCTTTGCAGAACACTTAGGCCAGCCTCTGAAACTTGGAGAGAATGGTAGCTGGAAGACATGCAAAGAAACACTGTTGATAACTGTAGACCACTTTGCCGTTACAAGAACGTTGCCCAAGGTGCACCAGCGAGGAAGCCGGTCTACGTTGGACCCTATACAGACAATAACAGAAACAAAATATCACGCTTCAAATGTTCAGCAAATTTTCTCGCAATAAGAACATCTTTATAAAAAAAAGCAACCGAAAGGCTAGTAACTCATTTCTTGTATTATTATACTTATAATGTTCTTCACTCAATAATCGCTAAAATCTCTTATTGTTTTAAATTCATAACTGTAAATCTCAAATTGGAAATAATTCTTCAATTCCAATGGAAAAAATTTGCAGAATCAAGTGATATATTTCATAAAAAAAAAAAAACCTGTATAGTCTGTGTTAATATAGGATTTCCCTACATGCTAGTTATCTAACGTATATATCCACTTTATTTCGATTAAAATATTTAATATCAACATATGCCTTACATTATTGAATTAATCATATTCAGTAGAATGTAATATGAGTTTATTTTTATGTATCTATAGTCTTATTCTTATCTAATTGTGTTTGTTAGGTCGTACGTAATCTAAGCTTATTTAAACTTGCTTCAGGCGTTGGTTTGTATACTTATGATAAAAGCTTTCAATTATTTTCTACTTTAAAAAGATACCTTTTTGACTGTTGATGGATATTGAGTTATTTTCGTCTTTTTGTTTTGATTAAGTTTAATTTGTATTTTAAATTATATTTCATTTACAAATATTATAATGTAGCATTAGATCATCGGTTGATTTTAACATATTAAAAATAAAGGCTTCGATATTTATTCTAGTATTGTAATTATTCTAAACAGTCTGAAAGTAAATGGTAATAGCAAAATTGTAGTTAGGCATTTCTGAATTATAGTATCCTTCATGTACAAACACTTTTCGCTTAAGGAAACATAACAGAAAATATAGGAAAGCTGATATTGAACAACAAATCACTTCAAGGGGAAATGGAATAGCATAAAAGTGTTTTCAAATGGAAAACCACTAAAAGTAAAATAGCATTTACGCTTTTTGGAATTTCGTTTGTAATGACGATTTGTAAAAGTGCATAGCATAAAAAATTGAGGAAATATCTAGAAAACGAACGGGTAAAATTTGCTGACTTTATTCAGAAAAGATATCTGTCTCCATCAGCAGGAGAACAGTTGCCAATCTCCTAATATTGAACCTATTTTCTTTTTTGTATGAAAATACAAAACTTCCTCTTCCTCCAAGAAAAATTCAGGAATGAAAAGAATTACTTTATTAAATTTTAGGTTTCATATTAGTTGTTCAAATTAAAGTTTAGAATAACACCTCAGTACAAAAAGTATAGAACAATGTATTTCAGAAACATCTGAGCTCTTCAGAACAATGAGTTTTTCAAGTTAAGTATAACTTTAGTAAAAATATATTGCTTCAGAAAAAAGATAGAAAATACGACAATGAACAAACAACAGAAGAGTTATATTTTTAAAATTAAAGGTTTGTTTTATTTTTAGTCAATAAAGATATTTTAAACAATATAATTCCTGGCTTATAATTTATACATTTCCTGCAACCAAAGCGTGCTAATACTATCCAAGATGTGCTAATATTATCCAAATTTTTAAAAAAAATTAACTTATTGTCTCCTTTTTTTCCTAGATTTTCATCCCTCCGTATAGAAATAAAATACTTAAAATGAAATTTGGAAATTTCTCATAAAATGTAATTGATTAAGGTGTTATTTCTTATTTGATTTCTAGTATTAAGTTCTGGTTTTTATCTACATTTATTATTCGTCCTTTTGTTGCAAGGCTCCTAATTCAAACTCCTTCATTTTTTTCATGATAAAGTAGAATAATTATCGTTCTTTCTTTAGTTTTTATATCTATCAGTGGAATAAATATACAACTGAATAAATGAAAATAATATTTTCCACTATTTGTGGATTTCTAAAAATTCTTCAGAATTTATAACACTTTCACACTGTACAATAAGTGTTCTTTAATCCGACATCAAATAGTTTCGCATATTCTGCAATTCTTCATCGATCAAGCCCTCTGCTTTCGTAATTTTTCATGCGTATTCGAGTTTAATTATTCTAATGGTTTCAGAAACATTTGTAAACTCACAAGAAGCCTAGTTTCATGGGGTAGAATCGAATGAAAAGGAGTCATGAAAGATTAGACATTAATATTATAGCAACAGGCTTATGGTGCATCAGTAAAAATAACTGAATGTAAAGTAACTTTCAATGAATTCATTATTAAGATAGTTATTATTATATAACAGTTTTTACTTCCGTTCTAGTCGTATACGATATTAAGGTAATATTACTTTTTATACGTTTACTGAATCCTTTACGATAATTAAGTTTCAAAAGCATGGTTCATGGGATATGTTATAATTTTTAATCCGCAAATTAATAATTAATTTAAAATAGTATTTTGTTAAAACATTTCTAGTACAATTATCTACAATTATACAAATATCTGATTTTCAAAACCCAAAAAAATCTTGAAAATTTCATTTTTATTCTTCCTTATGCAGTATTATCTTCTTAAATCAATTCTCAGAAAAATTAGTGGATTAACTGTTAACATCGCACTTGGAAGTAATACGAGGATTACTGGTGATGCGCTTTGGAATTTTAATCCACGGTGAAGTGACAAGAATGATACTCTAGCTGACACCTAATCTTCAAACTTCTGCACCACGCCTATGGAAGAGAATGAAGCCTCAATGGATTTCACGTGCATCACCCATGTTTCACGATGGGCATTGGGACACGCAGCCACTAACACAAGAAAACAATGCCAACTTTGAACTCCTAACCCTGGTCACAAAACTGTTCCTTATAATTGGGACAACATAAGCAGTGTATTAATACTAAGTTACAATTATCGTCACACGATTTTGCATGAAATAAAGGAAGTTGTCATTACATGTACATTTAGCACTGAATAAGGTATAGTGGATTTCGTGTCCTATAAATTAAATTAGTATTTTTATTATAGGCAAATCTATATTCGAACAAACGCTTCAGTGAAAGCATTGCTCTTTTTGAAATTCTGAATTAAAAATTTTAATTCAGCACATGATCCATCCAATTTAGGTATTTTGACAGGAACGTATCCAGGACTGTATAATAGTTCGGGTAATGGATTTAAAAGAAGGGGCGATATTAAATATAGTTATAAATATATTTCTCTAACTTCTAGAGAAATCCAGAAATAAATGTTATGTATGAATATCACTACACGGTTCAAGCATTTAATGGAATACAGAGCTATTATACATAATAAAATAACTTAAGCGTATATTTCAGACATTTCAGTTTGTTGTTTTTGTTATTAAAATCGTAGTGTCGGTTCACTGCAGTATAAAAAACACTATGGAATAAAATTATTCGACTTTGCCATTGTTTTTATATATATATTTAGAGAAATTAAAGAGAGTTTTCCTTTTTCTAAAGAGAAATTATAAATAGCGCTTTTAATCGTAATTTGACTAGGTAATTGAACTGTTAGTTTGAGACTATTTCAATTAATATACATGTGCTTAGAAAAGTAAGATAGAGACATTAAAATTGCGATTGGATCAATGTTTAAGTTAAGATGTGGATCAAGGAGCATAGATATGTCTCATATAAATGTAATTCCCTTAATTAAGTAATATACCTACTTTTTGATAAATCAGTTATGTTCGTAATAATTTCTCATTCATTTTAAAGGATACAAAACTCACTAAGGGCTTTTTACTGACGTTTCTGTGAAAGAACATTTATTCCTTTTGATTCTTGTCTTAAAATATTATTATTTAAAGAAAGTTAGAGTTTTGAAATACTGACATAATCTTAAAAAATGTTTAAAATTTTTAAACTAATATACTTTTATATTAATTAATGTGGAGCTTTTCAAGGAAAATTAAGAAGAATTAGAGACCAGTTTAAAAATATAACATATTTACTTTAGGAGATAAAGTAAAATGTTAAATGCTTGATAGCCACCTACAGTTTAAATTTTGAAAGACATGTATGTATTTATAGAAAAATGAATCCATTATATTTCACTTGTATTCCATATAACACAACGTAAAAAATCAAACTGGTTGGAAAATATTTGTGGATAAGTAGTATTTAAATACGTTGATTTATCGAAAAAAACAGATTAAAAAAAGACATTTTAAGACTTATAACTCTTAAAAATAATTCGCATTAGCTTCAATCAAAATTTAATTTTAAAACATTAATTAAAATTTTTTCATAGAACTTATTACATTTTCATATAATTTCGATAAGTGTTTTTATTAATTTAATGATTTTTTTCAGAGTATCAATTTCACCTGATAGGTTATAAAACTGAAGGAAAACTGTAACAAAAATCATAGGAATACAAATTTTTAAAAATAATTCTATTGTGCTACAAAAATAATGACAAAGTGTTATATTGGAATAAAAATATACGATAAATAATAACTTAAATTATAAAATTTTTTAGATAAACATAACTCGAATTAGCTCGATAAATACACTGCAAATAAACCAAGAGTTTTCAGAAAATCACGTGTAATGAAAATTATTATCACTAAAATGAACAGTAAAACAGTTGTGACTACAACAGAATAAAAGTTTTACTTAAAAAAATGTTCAATGCACAATTCTACAAAGAAAACTTTTAGGCATCAAATATGTTAAATTTTACTATAAATAAGCATTAAAATAATACATTCATTCTTTCGAATTAATGTAAGTGATAAAATTTTAAAGTGGTCAATAATGCACTTTTCGTGTATTAAAATTCGAACAAACGATACTATATTAAACTCCATACATTTTGAACTAAATGTATTTTTAAAAAGGAAGTTCATTATAAATTATTCTATTGAAAATATTTTAGGCTAAATGTATTTTTTTTAAAAAAAATAAATAAATTATTATATTCAATATATTTTAAGCTAAATGTAATTACTGCTGTCTTAAACTCAAAAAAATAGACAATCCACGTGAAATTCACATTTTATTTTCAAAAGTGACAGTGACGTCATTTTGTTGTTGACTAAGACAATACCCCCGTGAAGGATAAAAAGTTTTTTAATAGCCGTAGTTATAAAGGCAGGAAGAAATTACTGACAACTGTAAAAAAAATTTTTTTTTTCAAATCCCGTAAGTCATTTTGTATAAATTTTTTGAATTCACTTCCTCCAGTTTCTTCTTCACATCCGAACGCATATAAAAGCAATTTATCAATTGGAAGATAATAATTCAAAGAACATTATTGAAAACAAAATCGAAAATTCAATAATTTAATTCAATTTTTGTCTTCCGAGTGCCTTTCAAGACGATGCTTTTTGTATTTTACATTAAATAAATCGCATGTGTAATTCGAAGATTTATGTTTATTGCATTAATTAATTGAATGTAATAAAAACAAGAACCTTAAAAGCGAAAAACATTTTCATGAAATATTGGAATTAAATTCTCCTGTAAATTTAATTATGATGCATTCGTATTGTTTAATTTTTAAAATAAAATAGAAAAAACAATTTCATTTAAATTGACAAGGAACGTTTTGTATAATCTAATATGTATAAAATGTATCTAACCCATAAATTAATACCTTTAATGTGTAATGTAATACGGTTGTAAAAAAAGAGAAACACAGTTTTTTTAGCGATATATATTTATTATATATCTTGGACAAAACAAACACAAATTAAGATACATAGTTGAATATGTAAATATAAGGACATAAAGAACAAAAAACACAAACATAAATGACAAAAACATAAAAGACATAAAGAGCAAAAGACACAAACATAATGAAAAAAACATAAAAGACATAAAGAACAAGAAACACAAACATAAATGACAAAAACATAAAAGACAATAACACAAAACATTTTTTTTTTGAATTTTTGTACAATGTAAATTACATTGAAGAAAACATGAAATTACACAAAAATTACTTTATAATAAAGTATTCACACACATACACACAATTTTAATCTATTTTTAACTTTTATATATTTTTTTAAATTTAAATATATTTTTATTGTTAAGTTGTTTTTTTTTACTTTTATTATTTTTTTTTTAAATTTATAAACATTTTTAAAGTTAAGGTTTTGTTTAATAATATTTTTAACATACAATTAATTGTTTTTTATTTTATACGTTTTTTTTTTTATTTTATAATTTTTAAATTTTTATTTTGATACTTTTATATTTATTTTAATATTTGTATTATATTCATAATACTTGCTAGTTTATAAAAAATTTAATCATACTATTATTTTTTGCAGGTTTGCTAAAAAAAAAAATTTGCTTCTATATTACTATTGTTATTTTTACTTTTTCATTGCTTTTGTTTTTTTTTATGTTATTTTTTATTCTACTTGAGTAGGCATGGTGTACAGGAAGGTTTGGTGTACTTGCGCTGAACACAGAAGGACAGAGATCTGCTTGTGGTAAATATATGTTTTTTTTTCTTTGCTTTTTTTTTTCTTTTTCTTGTTTCATCCGGCTTTTTTTCTTGTGAATTTATAGATATTAATTTTTTTTTCTTTTTCTTCTTCCTGTTAAATTTAGAAGTTGCTATTTAGCAAATTTTGATTCCTTCTTCTTTGGGTTTTTTTTTCTCATTTTTTTATTTTTATAATGTTTTTCTAATTTTAAGGCATGCTTTTTTCCTTTCATCGTACATCAATTTCAAAATCATGTCATTCAATTCCTTCTCTTCTTTTCCCGGAACCTTGTACCATATCTTTTTCCTTTCTTTGTCCATCAGTTTCCGTTTCGTGTCATTCAGTTTTTTCTCTTCTTTTCCTGGAACCAAAACGTTTTTAATCTTCCGGGTGTGTTGGTCCTTCTGTGCAGGGATATTTTTTGTACTGGATCCCGCATCGTCTTCAGTTGATGGTAGTTCTTTCGATGATGTTAAAATGAGATCCAGTAATATTAAAAATGGTGGTAGGTAGACGATCTCATAACTTTTGAAAAACGCAAACCTAAATGCACACCACATCCACGCAAACAGAAATATTTTTTCCATTTCCATTTTTAAAAAAAAAAAAATTTAAATAATGTAGAAAAATTAAAAATTAGAAATAAGAGATGTAAGATCGAAGCCGAAAAGTTGAAATTAAAATTGATCAAATGCAATATTTTGTGATAAAGAGAGACCGAAATTCTAGCAACGTTATTTCACAAATGTAAATTACATTCTGAATTTAAATCTCTGTTGCTAACGAAAACAATGATGATTTCTAACACTAATAAGAAACATAACAAAGAACTTTTTTCCTCTGATTCCTACTATTTATTGTTGCAAAAGTATAACAGTACACAAATCATCATTATTGGAGTTCACTCCTTTGTTGTTTAACAGTATTAGCTGTACTTCCCCTTCCATTAAATAAATTAACATTGCATTATTACTACATATGACGCAATTAATTAGTTTTCCTAGGTAACATCCTATTTTAATCCACGGCATGGCAACAGAAAGTCCCCCGTGTTAACTAGTGGTTATAAAAATATACTCTAAGTCATCGATGTTCTCGCCGAGTCGTGGGTGGGAAACTGATGTAATTGAAATCACGCTGTGTAGCACTGACCTGATGAGGCTCCGATTTCTCCCCTTTACCGTGGTGTGGAAGTGATAGAGAGAGGAAGTTGCAGGTTTAGGTGTGTAAGGGCAGGTGAAAACTACAAAATCCGTCGCCTATTTCCTTCATGTTGCTTCCACACGATTAATAAGCTTTCACTTATTCATTGAAAAATTGACCAAATTGCTGTAAAATTTGATTTGTATAAGAAAGAATCTATTATATTTAAGGGAAAATTCAGTCGTTTTGGAATATGTGATCTTTTATGCGTTGTCGAACCTTTGCGGAAATTTTGATATGAATGAAACTGGTTTAAACAGTTAGATTAGTATATGATTGTGATTAGTACATTATTACGTATGTTAGTCAGTTTTTTTAAACTTTTAAAACTATCAACATGAGTGAAGAAAAAGGGGCTTTTAAGACATTGTATATTCTATGCGTTCCAAAACGAGTGTTAACACGATGGAAGCAAAAAAAAAAAAAAAAACTATTGTGACGTGTTTGGAGAGGACGCAGTAATAGCTCAAAAATTCCAAAAAATTTCGGGTGATTTTTCTTTAAAAGATGAATCCAGATCAGGGCATCAGATGTCAATCACGAAGTGCTACGCAGTACGATTAGGACAAAGTCCTCTTTAGCTTTCATAGATGTGGGCTTCAAGCTTGGAATTTATCAGGCAACTGCTTTGAGTCACATTAAAAGGCAGGGTTTAGTGTCCTATTGCTACACGAATTAAACGAAAAATATATGATGGGCAGAATTGCGATAAGTTTTTCAAGTCCTGCTCGTTACAAAAGGAAACCGTTTTTGCACTACTTGGTGACTGGAAAAGTGAATAAGTATAAACACGTGGTTAGAAAAAGGGCATATGTTTACAAAGGGGTGACACCGCCATCCACATCCGATGCTGGCGTGCGCCAGTAGAAGGTTATGTTGCGTTGGAAGTAGGACCGAGAGTGCATAGTGTACTATGAGTTGCTGAAAGAAAATGAAGCAGACAATGCTGGTCATTGTAGGTAACTTCACGTTTTGAATAAGGAAATTTAACGTAAACATCCATCTTTGGCCAACAGAAAGGGTGAAATTCTTCATCACGATAGTGCAAGACCGCACGTGGCAAGAAAAACCGCACAAAAAAAATTTCAGTGTTGGGGAACTTCACCTCAACCAGAACATTCTCCTAATATCGCACTATCTGGCTATTATTTGTTCAGGTTGCTGCATAACTTTCTTGAAGGAAATGAATATATAAATTATGAAGGTTTAAAAGTGCAGTGGAAAAATATTTTGCCTTCAAAACAGAGGACTATTTTTCCAGAGGGTTAAAGAAGCTGCCAGAATGCTGTCAGACAGTTGTAACTAACAATAACATAATATTTTGGATTAAACTTTAAATAAAAAGTGAAAATAAGAGTTTTTTCATCAGAAATAAAACGCCAGAACCTTAACTTACTCTTAATAATGGGTTTATGTTCAAAAGCTAGCAAATTCGTCGCATTTATTGACCTTTTTGTGTCATTTTGTTATCTGTCACAAAGGTGTAGACTTAAATATGATCCAAATCATTAACCTTGATTTCGGACTCTGATTAAACTGAAACAGATATCATAGAGATTGGACTATGAATAATTGGCCGACTGTTCTTTTCACTGATGATCCCCGGTTCAGCTTAACCAGTGATTCTCACCCTCCTTTCATAAGGAGAGAACTAGGGACCCACTACCTGCCCTCCAATGTCCAAGAAATCGACCATTACTGCGGTGGCGGCTTCATGATATGGACAGGCATCATGTTGGACGGCCGCACATACCTCCATGTATTTGAAAGGGCCACTGCGACTCTTGAGATGTATAGGGAAGAGGTCTTGGAATCCTATATCCACCTCTTCAGGGGTCCAATTTGTCCTGATTTCCTTTTAATGGATGACAATGCGAAGTCACACAGAGCTAAACTGGTCGACTAATTTCTGGAAAGTGAGGATATTCGCCGGATGTATTAGTCAGCCAATTTTCCATACTTCAGTCCTATAGAGCATGCGTGGGACGCTCTAAGCAGGGCAATTGCAAGTCGCAAGCTCCTTCCAAGAACAATCCAAGACCTGAAAACAGTTGCTGAAGGTGTGGGACCGATTGCCACCGGAACTTATAAACTCTCTTATTTCAAGCATAAAACCACGTAGCGAGATATATATATCTGTAAGAATGGATCATACCCCCTATTAACCCATTTTTTTTTTGTTCTATTCTGAAAGTGCTGCTTCATACCTTGCTACTCTTATGAGTGTTATGCACTTTAATGCGTGTTTATTATAATTAATGAATTGTTATTTTTTTGTATTATATCAACCCTATGTACAAAACAAATTTCCTTAAAATCTTTCCAGTGGTTCTAGAGATAATCGACCAAATGGGAAAATTCTCTTAAATTTGAACGCCAGTGAACATATATATACATATATATGTGTGTGTATGTATATATATATATTATATATATATGTGTGTGTGTATGTATATATATATATATATATATATGTGTGTGTGTGTGTGTGTGTGTGTGTGTGTGTATAGACATGCAGATTGATAAGTAGAAAAGTGATTCTTCACTATCGCCATTGTTTATTGCTTAAGAAATACATTGGCTCCCCTTTACTTAACATCGATGTTTATTGTACTTGTATAAACGAACCTGCTTGAAATTACTTGGTCAAGTCGTTATTCAGTTTATCGTAATTTCAAAGCCACATTAACGATCAATTTTCCTGTACCATAATTAATTACATTAATCAGTGTGACCCTTCATCACATTATGGCAGTAATTATTAACAATTTTACTGAACAACTCTGGAACATCTTTTTGTCTTTAATTTATCCAAACAATGATGAAATAAAATGCGCTAAATTACGTGGCTTACACAAGTGTCAGCAGCATCAGATTGAGCCGAACGCTTATATATGCTAGGGAGAAAAAGAGAGTTCCCCGGAAAAAATATAGTTGATACAACTGTTAATAAACATAAAACGTGCAAGAGGAATTTAGTACAGTTAAAATTGGTATAAAATGCTTGATGTTAAGGTAATTTAAATGAAAAAAAGAAGATAAACTTACTATCATATATGTGTATACATTACAAGATCGAATCGCAAAATTATGACTTCCTATCCAGTATCCAGTAGAGACTCCTCTTATAGCCAAAACAGCGGGTGACATGGCATGAACTAAATAAATGCTTTAAAGTAGATACATGAATCTGACTATGAGAACAACAAATCAACACGTAACTGGGGTAGAATCAGATGCAAGGCTTTAATATCTTATATGGAGATCTAAAAGATTAATATTTGCTTTAACGTGGAGGACTGGAGACAAATTAGAACTCTTCCTCGTGCTCTTCGAAGCATATACGTCAGATATTGATTGCTTGTTAAGTACAATTTTCCTGTTGAAAGTCACTATGAGTCACAGGAACTCATGAGAAATATTTTTACTGACATTAGTGAAAGTTTATTTATATAATATTGTAACCCAAAAAATTCCTTTCTCTCTACAAATAAGAGACTTAAAATATTTAAACATGTAAAAGAATGTTATGATTGTAATATAAATAAAGGATGAATTTTTGATTAAAATTGTAAAGCCACCAATCGTTATTGCAATGCAAATTACTTTCATTTAAAGGTTCGTTAAAATATTCAACATTATATTTTTTTCTTTAAAAATTCTTTTTTACTCCTTTTTTTGAGGGAATATTTAAGAAAATATTGGTAGAAAAATTCATTATCAAGCGAAGGATTTCTTGTTCTCAGAATTCCTGTGGTCGTGAGGATACCCAATCCTTTACAGCATCCTTGAGTTTAACGTCCGAGTTGAAGCGCTTCCCTTTCAGATGTTTTTTCAAGGAATCAAACCATGGAAATCGCAGGGCGAAATGTCCGGGATGTGCTCACCCGATGGTCTAGCTGCTGCCACAACGTGGCCAGTTCCGCCTGTGTGACCCTAGAGACGGCTGGACGCGCCTTATTATGGAGCAGAACCACACCTCCGTGAGCAGCCCGGGTCTTTAGTTCTTGATGGACCTACGTAAGCTTTGAAGTGTCTCACAGTGCACATCAGAATTAATGGTGAACGCCATCATGTCCTCACATGCACTGTCGCGTCAACTGGACGGTCCTGTTTATAAGAGACTCTGCTTTCTCCTACGCTGTGAACTCTATTCGTATCCCTAGATCTCGCAACGTTCTCCCATCGCAGCAGTTAACGGATACATTGTTACGACGTTTCGTACCTTTTCATTTGAACACCCTTTGTATAAATATATATATATATATATATATATATATATATATATATATATATACATATTATAATTCTAAAATTATGGTTTAAGAAATATTGAGCTTAGTTTTCCCTGTTGACGCATCAGAAATTAGCATGGCATGAAAAAATTACTTGAATAATTGTTTCTGTTCATCAGGGGTGTTCAATTTAGGATAAAATTTATCTTTCCGAGAAAGCGCTGTCATCCATTTCCGGTGTTGTTGAAAACTTGTAATTAAGTTATTCGCGAAACTTCCCATAATTGACATCTCTGGGGGTCCTTTCTGACTTTACATTTAAATTTTCTGCTCCTTTCCAATCAAGTGAAATGTAATTACCGAAATTAGGTAAACCGTATAAATGTAGTGAATAGATAGAATCAAGTTGTATAAAAGCGATAGAAAAAAAATTGCTGATACATATAAAGGTTACGGGGAAAAATTGCAGTAGTTAAAAAGTAGCAAAAGTGCGAAAACTTTAAATAGCTTGCGTGAGTTATTTGTGTGCTTTTGCGATCTATAAGGACAAGGACCCGACTCTGTCTGATCGAAGTTTCTCTATTGTGGATTAACTAGCGTCGTATCCTTGGTGAGATATTTTATAGAAGTTGTTAGCATCCGAGGGAAAAAACATTCCACTTTCTAGGAAAATCATAAATGGGAACGGAAATGTAATGAACTACATTCTTGAATTGTATTTATGTGACTAGTTTAATTACTTTACATATGTTGGGTATCAGAGATAAAAAGAAAGTAGGAAATGGAGGAGACAACCAAGATACTCCCTTGGTGATTCCTCTCACTCTGCTTAACTTCCAATACAACCTTAAATAGCGGTAGTAGGAGGACTTAAGTTAATTTCAGCTTCAATCTATTTCATCTGGCTTTCCTTTCCAGAATAGCTGTCACATTTGCATAGTACTAGAGAGATGGCAAGCTTGAAATTTGTATGATCATAAATTGCCACACGCCACAAGCTACAGATTGATACTGCAAAGGCAGAGCTTGTATTTAAATATTTTGAAATGTCATCTTAAGAACAGCATGTCAATATCAAAGTGCGTGTTTTGTTGAAGAAATCACCATCTGAGATCCTTCAGAGGCTGATGAAAATCTACTGAAAGAATAAAATCTACTAAAACAATGCAATGCAAAAACGGAAGTGTTGGAGTGGCTTAAATGTTTCCTTTAAGGTTGCACAAACTTTGAAGTTTATCTCTGAAGAGGGTGCTTCTCCACTACCATCGCAAACCAGACGGATGCGAGTTGAACAACTTGCACTCCAAAATAAAATATTAGCTGTCAACAAAATAATTTCATAGATGTTCTTAGACAGGTAAGATATGCGGTGAGATTAAAACGGCTCGAAAAAGCGCAGGAAACGATTCATATTTGTAACACAGTAATACCCAGGAGTATCGCTGCCTGACTGTAAACATTTCCTTGCTAGGCACAATGTTACCACTGTAGAATATTCTTTCTACTCTTGAAACCTTTCACCAGCGGATGTTTATATAATTTCACGTCCAAAAATGAAATTAAGTGGGTAAGAGTTTGCTAAAAAATGTAATTTAAGTCCTTAATACCCTCTATTCAATAATTAATTTAGTCCTAATTTTAATTTAAGTAAGAACAAAGCATATTTTTTTTCCCATTCTACACAATTTTTCACATATGGTAAGTTTTCACAACAACGTATGATACTTTATGCTAAATGCAATACACTGTTCAAATATTTCCTATAAGTGTATTGAAAAATAATCATGAAGCCTGTTTGTACAAGAAAAATACACTGATTCCTGATATTATTTTGATTGGAGGATTGCTTTACTAAGGACGTATTAAGAAGCAACACGAGATTTATTGGTTATGGACCACGTACATTTGAGCCTCGGTCAAGTGACAAAAACGATACCTGAACAGGGAAACAACTCTTCTGATGTTCACACCATCCCGAAGTAATGAATTAGAGCCTTGACATATTTAATGCGCATCATCTCCTCTACACAGATGATGTTATCAATACAAAATTAATATAAATTATTCTTTATACTACAGCAATAACACATCGATCAATAACTCCCGAGACTAACCCAGAGATGGCGCTCGTAGTAAACCAGTAACCAGGTCTTTCTAGAGTACTAACCTTTGCTTGAAACGTGTCAAAATTTTAAGTCGATCGGACCAGGAAAAAGGTTTTTTGAAGTGAAGTGAAAAAGGTTTTTTCCAAGTGGGTGCCGCGATTGCTTTCGATGGAACAAAAACAGCAACGAGTCAGATGATTCAGAAAGCTGTTTATCACCATTTACTGCAACAAAAGATTTCTTGCGGGAAAAAGAAAAGAAAATTTGGGAAAAAGATTTGGAAAGTTGAACGATTGTATCACCCTAAAAGGTGATTAACAAAAGGTGTTATGTTGATGAATAAAAAAAAATTTTGCAAAAAAAAATGTTGTTTTCAATTTTAGACTCGGTAGTTATTGATCGATGTGTTATGTAATATTCTGACAAGACTATATTTCTAATTATGGCATTCAATAATTCCCAATTTTATGCTATGGGGGTATTTGTGTTCTCCGTTCTTAAGTTTTGTCCACCTTGGAATACACCTATCAAGAAATTTATTTATAAACTAGAATGCATTACACACGAAACGTAATGGAAAATATTACATTATTCTATTTGAAATTAGGCTCTACTGATTTTAATATCCACCATGATAACGTGGAACACAAATAATATTACGTATTAATATCTTATAAATATTTAAGTAAAAAATAAAATAAATAATATTAATATCTCTAAGATAGAAGCTCTTTAATGTAAACATTACTAAGCTGAAAGTTTAGACTATTTGTTTTCCTGAAGATTACCTATTATGGTTGGAAAGATGATTTTACAGATAAATGGAGAATTCTCGTGCTGAATAGGTAGGGGGAGTAACTTGATGGCAAATTTGTCGGCAAAATTAGATGCTTCTAGATAAATGTAGTAGTCTCAAGAACACTTTTTGGAGGATGTATATGTATATACGAGTCATTTTGTATCAGTGCGAACGTTTAGTGTACATGCTTAATCCTTTAAGGGGTACCGTTTACACACTGAAAACGCATTTTCCAGCGTTTGCAGCTTGAAAACTGTGCCCATTCGTGTTTACACTGTGCAAAAAATCGCCTCTCCAAACGGGGACTGTTAATTTTTTGAATTTTATTTCTTATCTGTATGATCAATTTACCTCCCTTGCCTGCTTATTTTTTTAAGAAAAATATTTTATTATAGCATGGCGCCTCTCAAAGGGTTAAAGCGGTGTTATGATTACACATTTTCATGTGCTGCGTTTGATTGGGAGAACTGTAAATCTGTGCTGTTGTGGATTTATGTGTTTGTGTGATTTGTTTCCTACCCAAAAGAATTTTGTTCCCATAAATAAAATTTCAGAAAATAAAAATTTAGATTTATTTCGAAACAAACTACTGTTAATTTTTTGCTCTTTCCTTGCATATGAAAGTTGATCAACAACTTAACATTATACTAATGAAATATTATTTTTAAAAAAATGTTACATAAAACCTCCATGTTATAATGTCGGAGAAACGTAAATGCTTAAAATAAGAATTCTTTTAATTATTGAATCATAAAATATTGTTGAGGTCAAACGGAAGATCATAATTTCGAGTTAGACCTTTATTATTAAAACGTGTATAATTTGGATGTGTTTCATTCTATAACATTCTTCAAAAATTTAAGAACCATAAGGAAGAATATTTTTCTAACTTTAAAAGATAAAAGAACGAACACCGACTAATGACACTAACGACTTCGTTCATTATCCTCTCCTCATTATTCCATCAAGCAAACGATCAATACAAACAGTGCCAACTTTGAAAAAGAAATAAAAAAGCGCAGACGATAATATTACATCATCCTTTTAACTTAAGCTTGATTTTTGGAATTTTTTTTAAAAAACTTTTTTTTTACCGTTATTATCATCGCTCGTTAATTCATAAATTACCGGGATTATTGGGGAATAAGATGTTTTATTTTTTATATTATTATTTTTCGTTCGGGCTATTAAGAGGTTTTATGAGCAGACCGTGCAAATACTGTGCCTCGGAATATATTGCCGTAAAGAAAATTTATTTCTTTAGCGGTCGCATTTTATTACCCTTTTTATTACTCTTCCAGTTAATCATTTTACCTACGCTTGAAATACGGGGATTGTATGGTATATCTAGGGTTTTTTATGGTTCAATTAGAAAAATCGATCCAAATAAAATAGAATAGCTTTTTCTTGAAAGTTTTAAGCCCGGGAATTCTAAGGTCGAGCTGTATTTTTTGTGATGCTTTATAATAATCGTAAAATACAAAAGTTATTTCAAAATGGTTTCAAATGTGTTATCAGAGACATATTTGATTCCTAAGTAGAAAATGATGAGACCTGTCTGGAAATAAGTTGAAATCATAATTGATATTTTCTTACGACTTTATTATGTCATCAACGTATTTGAATTTAGAATTCTTATCAAAGTTCAAAAGGGGTGAAGAGAGAACTTTAAAGAATATACATTTAAACTGAAACATTACTGTTATTTTACTTAAATTCTATTTGATTGTGTTTTTAAATGGACTGAAAAACTGAATCACAGTTAATTGAAATTCCATATTCTATTTCAGATATATCATTACTACCGGTGTAAAATTTTATTACAAATATTAAAATATATAAGTTCTGATTGCCATAAGACAAATATTTCCAGTTGTTGCAGAAATTGAAATAAATCAACACCAGTTTTAAGAATTTAACGTTTAACGAGATAAATCTGATGATGTAATAACTAAAGCGAAACTATACTTAGAGTTGGAATTCATTAATATAAAATGCTGGATGTAATTAATTCCAAGTCTTAATTTAAGCCGTGGTTTTACAAGTTTTCAAAATACTTTAACACATAATATTTAAAAAAATAGTTATTATAACATAGCAAGTAGCTTGCGACGTTGAACTATTCACGATATTCTCTTTACTAACCTCAAATAACTTTATTGATTTGAATTGCATGAAATTACAATTTCTTCCCAACCTAAATGAAACGTGACTAGATAAATTCGTTGAAGGAGGAAGGGCAATGGTTTGAATTAGATATACTGATATAAAAGTAAAATAGAATTGAAATGATAATGAAGAGAGATAGAATACAATGGCATATTGATAGATATTTGCAATTTATATTTCCGCATGATAACTAAAATGTTTCTTAGTTTAAGTACTAAAATACGAAGTTATTGAGAAATGTTGAGTTAATGTTATTGAGAAGTGTTTGAATCCGAACAAATGAATTGGTAAGCTAAAACATTATTGGTTGATCATAGTTTAGAATAGACGAGCGAATTGGGATTCGAGAGAGAGACTTTTCTTTCTGTTTTTCCGTGACTAATGAAGTAGTTTATCTCACTCTTACGTATCTTCAATTGGAGTCTAATATTTACTGATGGGTTATTACATCCGACTGATATATTGCGGTAGAATTAATTAATGAAGGATGGTCATTACAAATTTCATTCGAACAAAAATAATTGATAATAATTGTGTCAAAAATATAAAATTAAACTAATTAAGGGGTGTCAGGAGCCTTAAAACTTTCAAAAAATCAATTTTTTTTAAATAACATTCTTATGTATAATGGATTGTTCTGAATAATTTGACACCAACCATTTTTTGATACTCGTATTGGTTTCAAAGATAAAGGCATTCAAAGTGAAGTCACAGAGTCAAAAATGTAGATTACCTTTAGATTTGCATATTGATTGTCGCTTATAGTAATGAACTGTTAAAATTATGTTATTTTTATAATTACAAAGGTTTTTTTTTGTGAATAACTAAAATAAATTTTAAATTATTCAAAATTTTAACTTTACAATATCTTTCTCGAATAACTAAAATAAATTTTAAATTATTCAAAATTTTAAGTTTACAATACTCATCTCGAATTTTTTTTCTTTTTACATTTTTGAGAAGATAGGTAAAGTAGAATGTGTTATATATAAATGATGGTAGTTATTTTTAAAAAAAAAAGTTAAAAAGTTATTTTGAGCACCTTAAAACTAAATTTAAGTCAATAATACTGTTACATTTTGTAAATATGTGCATATTTTAAAACGCCAAAAATGTCGAAACAACTGCAACGGGCTTTGTTTATGATGTTTGTGACCTACAAAGGGAATTAAACCAAGTTAATAATGCATATTTATAACATGTATTTGTAAAATAATGATTTAATTAGTATATGAGAGGTCTTTTATGTCGGCTGTTTTAGTAGTTATGAAATTATTCAAACTTTAAATTCATTTTTCTCAAAACATGCTTTTTCCAAATTTCATTTAAAACGTATAAAATGATAATCATTAGAAATGGATAAAATTTGTACAAGTCTTCTAATTATTGTTCTCTAGAACCGAAACATAAATTACGAGTAATTGAACAAAAAAGAATTTTAATTTTCAAAAATTTATGATTTTTAAATTTTAACTTATTATTGAAAATAATTAAATGCATTTTTTGAAAATAAAATAGATTAAGCACCTGAAAGCAAATATTAAGTGTAATTTGAGACTATTTTGGTGCTATTCGCATAATATTTGAACTATACGTTTTACATGAAGTGAAGCTCACATTTCTTGGCTAGAAAAAATAATCAAGTCTTCAAAATACAGTAAATATTTTTTTTTAAAAAAATAAATTTTTATATTTAACTATTAAATTATACATATGAAATCATGTGAAACTCACAAAAACAATTTTATCTATTTCAGGTGGTTTTTATTCATAACTAGCTGATACCCGCCCGCTCCGCTGGGCAGACGATAATATTATATTTTGGAACCTATACGTAAAATAGCAAGAAAATTTTCAATTTTTAAACGATAATTATAATCTGAATTTAAAATTTTAAGAACTCGATTGTCTGTAATAATGCTTATTCACGACTTTCAAATATATGAGAAAAGTATTTAATTGTTAATAGTTTATCAATGAAAATGTAATTTAGTAAGTAAATCTGTTGTTGAACAGAATTCCGCATCATCCATGAGGTACTGTGTAGTGCGATGCGTTCCCATTATTCTACATGGCGGTACCATGTAAATATTGACAACAAAAAAATAATAATGCATTTTTATATATATTTTATTATTTTTTAAACCTATTGAATCAATTTTTTTTTTTTGTGTATTACATTTCTATTATCTTTATTTTGTATGCAGGGCAATTTTTGAGAATGACAACTACATTTTTATTTTTTATTATATCAATTTATTTATCTTAATTATTACATTCATTATTATTTTATCTTATTCTAATTTTAGAAATAGTTAAATATAAAAAAAAATATTAAATAATATGCCTACATTTCCAAAACTTCTCTGTAGACAACATTCTTCGTTCATTTTTCTGGTTGAAGGATGATTAGATTTTCACGTGAACTAATTCTTGAACATGCCATATAAAATTGACCATGTGAAAAGCAGTCACCTTGTAAATCTACACCAGCTAATTTTAAACTCTGCTCTTGTGCTTTATTGATAGTCATCGCAAAACAAACTCTTAACTGGAAACTGCAAACGCTTAAATTCAAAATGATAATCTGATGGAATTAGTGGTATTCTTAGAATGAATACTTTTTCACCCTCATACTTTCCTGTAAAAATAGTCGCTTCTATTACGTTTTTTCACTTTGAGTCTGGTGCTGTTACATAATTTAGGAGGATTTAAATTACGCAACAACATTATTGGTGTACCAATCTTTAGATAAAGAATATGAGGCGATATGCCTGGTGGATGTAGCATTTAAACCGATCCCAGTTGTTAAACACGTGAGAAACAATAATATTTCTAATTTTATACGCCATCGATGTGTCACCGAACACCAGCAAAGACAGAGAAGAAAATAAACATGCTCCAATGCCAAGACTTTTAAAAACTTTGAAAGGAGTAGGTATTCCATTTATCCAAATATATTCAACATTCATTATTAAGAACTATAACTGAAAAGTAAATATGAAATATCAATTTGTATTAACCTACAATGAAATACTTTTCAAGTTAAAAAATATAACCGAGATTAATTTTTTAAAATCAAATTATTTAAAAATTCAACAAAAAATACTAACAAAAAATAAAATATAATAAAAGTTTTTAGCAAAAAGTCACCCATATTACGTTAATCTTATTGCAAAGGGATAACTCTTACGCTAGCAGCATATCTGGAACTGCAATTGAATAGACAGAATAGCTCTTAAAAAATCATAGCATTAAAATAATTATGTATTCTGAAAACGATAAAATATCCAGCCATTTTAAAAAATCAAAAACGTTTATTTCCTAGAAACCAAAAACTAAAAATTGCCAAAATACAGAAACAAAACTTTTGTATAATATTTACATTAAGTTACAGTTAATGCATACATCAAAATAAATATTTTGACAGCTACTTATTTTTTTTTTTATCAATGACATGAATAACAAACCTTTATTATTCATTTGTTAAAAGCCAACTTCAATAACTTAGTAAGATAGCGTTTAGATTTACAAATGTAATTTATCAATCATTATTAATAATAAAATACTTTTCTCATAAATTTGAAACATACGTCTAGGTTCCACAACAATAAAAAATTATCGTTTGCTCAGCAAAACCGAAATCAGCTGGCGAGCGAAATCAGCTGGGGTTACCATAGTATAGCTTTTTAAAATTCACAATGCAAGGTCATTGAAATGCTTCGACTTGGCGGTGGAAGATATTTGGTGATATTTTGCAAAAAAGAGCCTCTTCTCCAAAATCTTGCCAATCATCCATCAGCGCTTCAATATTAAATTATTAGATACTTTTCCATTTCGCACGCGCAAATCTCGCAAGTAAACTTAATTGGTAGCGATACATAGTATACATTTAAAAAAATATATTCCGTTTGGCGTTGGTCATGTAATTTTTGGCGATAAAGTCGCCAAAATGACATAACCGATGGGTAAGAAAAGATTAACCGATGATAACTACATTTTGGTTAAGAATTCCGTAAAATCCGTTCTTAGTGAGCGTCTACATCGCAAAATGAGTAACTACACCAAATTTCAAGTCAATCGGTTGTATAGTCTTAGAGATATCGTGATGAGTCAGTCAGTGGTATTTCGCTTATATATATATAGATACAGAAGTTTTTTTTTTATAAGAAAGGCGTTTCAGACACATTTTTTGAAAGTTAAGGGTCCTGAAACCCCTTAAGTAATAGGAATTTTCAGCATCAAATAAATGTTTATTTAGGTTTTTGTTTGAGAATATGTTGTCCATACATGCTGGTATACCTACATTATTAAAAGAAAGAGCTTGTGAGTCATCTGCGTGGTTCAAAAATGCAAAAGTGGAGATGTGCAAAATTTGGTATAGGAGATTTATACATGTTGACATGAACAAAAATTAGGCGTACAAATGGAAGTATTCTGATTATGCGCATGTAAAAGCAATTTTTATTTTCGAAATCAATTTTCGAGTTCGTAAAAACAAATGTTAAAATACCAATAAATCAGTTTTGGTCTTCACTGCTCATATTATGTCACATGAATTCACAGAATTTTATTGATTTTGGTTATATTCATGAAATTTCTTGAAGTTTTATGCATTTTCTTGTTCTTTGAAGTAAATTGTAGCTCTTTTTAGATTGGTATATATTTTTTACATTTTTTATTGTTCGTGTTATAGAATTACGATTCTGTTTCGATTTGATCATTTAACAATGATACATGACTAGCAATGGAAGATCATTTTCAACAAAGCGTTCCAAACTATTACACAGAATCTGTAGTATTATTGATACTACTAATAGTTTGAATAGTAGTATCAATAATACTACTATTCAAACTATTTTTACTTATTCCTCAAAATCCGAAAATCAAATGACCTCGAAATATAAATTCATATACATTACAGCATAATAGAATATGTTTTTATCACTTTTCCGATTTTGTGATATGAGATATTTGCAGTATGGAGGTTATGGGCTGAGCGCAGTAACTACTGGAGCTATGTTAAATCATGACGTAATTTTTTGTCCACATTTCTTCTATTCTTTTTTGATCATTTCAATTTACGTTAAAAATTTTCTTTTTTAATTTATTTCTATGAATTTCCTTTTTTTAAATAATTTTCTTAAAAAATATTTAGGCATTTTCTTAATTAATGATGTCGAATAAATATTTTTGTTTACTTTTCAGCCGTATCTCGAAGGTCGCAACGTCACTATTATTGCACCATTTCAGGAATCCAAACTTTCTTAAAGCATTAAATTAATTATCAGACTATTATGGTGAGTTTTAGGATTTTTCATCGGATCCGGGTAAGCCCACATTGCTTGTTTCTAACCACATCAAGTTACTCAGCGTTTGTAAGTATTACTTTCAATCTTGCTTCTACATTAAAATGTTTCCATAGTTATTTGTATGAAGAAGAAAATAAAGATCTTTATTCCAATACTGGTGTTTTCAATGACTTCTACAGTTTCATTGAAGCAAAATTGGTGATTCCGCGAGGTTTATATACCATATTTGCTCGAATATAACACAATAATTTTTGATTCATCGTTTCTCGTTAAAATATTGTATCGCGCTAAATTCGAGGTACTTATAATGGATTGTAAAAACTCTTCTTATTAATATTCCCATGTCTTTATGTTCTGAATTTTATTGCCATGAGTGTAACTTCTGGTATTAATTATATTAAATATAAATCCTTATATGACTAAATCTCATATATATATATATATATATATATACATTGTATTGATTAAAAATATTTTAATATCGTTATGTTAACAGTAGAATGTACTCAGTATAAGGTAACTCAGAATCATTTGACCTTTTATTTTTGTTATTTAATTCCTTATTATTATTTATTTTTAGTAAAATATACCTATACCTACGATATTCACTCACAGCTTAACTTCTCTTTTAAACACAATATCATTTATTGTGAAATTGATCCCTGATGTTTTGCACCCTTTTTGTATAACGTACATTAAAAATAAAAAGGATTGGTAAATATATGTGGAAGGAACAGCATTTTAAGTATATTTGTATATTGAAAAGACTAACTGAGAAAATTAATTACCAAAATGAATAACTAAAAAATAATTATGACATGCTTCAATTATAATATGATTTTAAATTGTTGAATATATATTTCTCTAAGAAGGTGTTGCCTTTTTAGCTAATTCTAGTACGTATTTTTGATGATTAATTGTATTTTTTCAGAGAATTAATTTCATCTAAACATTAAGAGAAATGCAGGAAAGTAATTAAAAATATTTTATATAATAATAAATATGTAGCCATCATTTTTCTTCTTTCAAATAATACCAAAAATGTATATTCGTATGAAAATAATTATATGTTAAATAAGAACAAAAGTTATAAAATTATTTACATGAATCATAATTAGGGTTAACCGTTAAATATTCTACTAACAAAACTCAAGTTTTCATAAATCTCTCGTAATAAAAATTGTAATCACTAAAATGAACACTATAACAGTAGAGTTATGAATAAAATAAAAGTTCTAACTTATTTTTACAAAAAAAAAAACTATTTTATACTAAGATTCGTAAGGAACACAAATACTTAGATTAAATATCTCTTTTAAATAATAAAATTGAAGCAAACAATAAGGCCTTGAATTGCTCAATAACATTCTTTTCCGATATAAAAATAAAAGCACACGATAAATCATTATTCGGAATATACTTTACGCTAAATTTAACGATTGCTGCCATAACCTGAAAATGACCAAATCACGTGGATTTCACACGATTTTATAAAATGGTTAGTGAAAACCATTTTGTCGTTGTCTCAAACAATAGTTCCTGTGGTGTCGAATTAGTTTTCGAAAAGCTGTAATTAAAAAAATAGCATGAAATTATTGGTATCTCTAAAACACAAGGCATAGTTAAATCTCAAAATTATTTTGGTTATATTTTTCAATTGATTTCTTCCACTTCTAGTATTCCTACACAGAAAAGTAATGTATAAATCAAAAGACAATTGTTCAAAAATAGTGCAAAATAAAAATGAAAAATCGATTGTTCTTCATTTCTGCGTTACCGAGTATCTTTAAAGACGGTGTTTTATATCTTATATTAAATAAATGGCATTTGAAATGCTAACGTAAATATTTAATGCCTTAACAAATTCTGTGAACTGTTTGAATGCATGAAAAAAATATGAAATATATATGCGAAAAGTATTTTGCGGATACAGGATGTCAACTATATTGTAAACAGAATTATGTATTTGTATTATTTAATTTGAAAATAAAATGAGAAAAAATTTCATTTAAATTTACTGCTGACTTTTTTATTAATGTAAAAAAATATATATGTTCCTGTAAAAAAATTTATATCAATGTGTAACAAAATATTGTAGTAAATCATGAGGCACACAATTTTTAGCGATATATATTTATTATATATCTTGGACAACACAAATATAAACAGAGAACAAATATACATATTTGAATATGTAAAGATAAATACATGAAGAACAAATTACACACAACATAAAAAAACAAAGACAATAACACAGAACATAAAAGACAAATACAATGACACAGAACATAAAAGATAAAGACAATAACACATTTTTTTTTTTTTTAATTTTTCATACAATGTAAATGACATTGAATAAAACATAAAATTAGACAAAAATTACTTAACAATAAAGTATTCACACAAACACACAGAAATTTGATTTTTTTTAACTTTTATAACTTTTAAATTTACAAGCATTTTTGTTGAATTAGGGTTTTTTTTCTTTTAAATGTTTTTTTAAATTTACAATTATTTTTACTGCGTTAGGATTTTTTGTTTTATCATCATTTTTGAAATTTATAAACATTTTTTTTTGTAATTTAATAATTTTTTGTTTATTTTATTTTTTGTTTTATATTCATTATACTTGATAGTTTATAAAAAAATGTACTCGTTCCTTTTTTTTTTTGCAAAAATTTTGCTTATTTACTATTAATATATTTCTCTTTTTTATTTAATACTTAATATTACAAATATTTTTTTTTTACTTTTTTATTAATATTGTTGGCACTTTTTACTTTTTAATAATATCCATTTTTTTTTTAACTTTTTTACAATATTAATAATTTTTTTTTTAATTTTTCAATACTTATATATTTTTTATGTTCTTTTATATCGTACTTGCATGGAAATACTGTGCAGGAAGATTTGGTGTATTACTGCTATACACAGGAGGATGGGGATCTTCTAGCTGAATGTGCCAATATATTTTTTTCTGTATTACACAATATGGATTTTATAGTTGCTTTTTTTCCATTCTTTTCTATATTTCTTCCGGCTGCTTTTCTGAAAAAATTTAGATATTTATTATTCTTGCTTCTTTTCTTCATCTGTTAATTTAGGTATTGCTATTAAACAGATTTTAATTATTTTTTCTCTTGTTTTTTTTTTTAAAAGTTTTATACATTTTTTCTTATCCAGTGCCACGCTTTCTTTCGTTCTTCATGCATCAACTTTGAAATCATATCATTCATCTGTCTCACTTCTTTACCTTCAATATAATATATTTTTTTTCTTGGTGGTTTTCTTGTCCTCTTGTGCAGTGACACCTATGGCACTGGATCCGCAATCGTCTTCAACACATGTTATTTCTTCAGGTGGTATGAAAGTGAGATCCAGTAGAAGTAGGAAGGTTGGGAGGAAGACGATCTCATAGGTATGGAAAAACGCAAATCTTACTACACACCATATTCATGCAAGTAGAATCATTTTTTCCGTTTCCATGTTTAGCTTAAAATTTAAAATATTGAAGAAAAATTAAAAAAAAGAGGGGGAATTCTCGAGCCAAAAAATTCAAAATATAATTGTCCAAATGCAAGATTGAGATCAATGAGAGAGAAAGCAAAAATTCTAGCAACCGTTTTTCAGAAATGTAAACTACATTGTGAATTAAAATCTTTGTTGCAAGCGAAAATAATAATCACTTTAAACATTAAAAAGAGACAGAACAAAACAATTTGTTAGCTAAACCTTGCAATATATTGTTGAAAAGATATAGCTGTTGTGACATATTCAATTTTTTTAAAAAAAAAAAACGATTTAATCTTAATGTGATACTTTTTGTAAGATATTATCTGTTCGACTTTTAAAGGCAAACGATTTAATCTAATGTGATACTTTATTTAAGATATTACCTATTCAACTTTTAAAAGCAGACGATTTAAACTTAAAGTGATACCTTTTTCAATATTCTTTATTAAGATATATTTTTTGGCAACACCAGATCATAGTTTTGATTTTAGATAATTTACTGGCAACGGATATGAAATTTAGTATTGAGTTTGGTTCCGAGAGGTAAAGACGAAAGTTGAAAAAGTGGTGCTTATTTAAAATTGTGTCTTGAATTTATGTTTGTAAAGATGTGCGCAAATAAATGTGATGATTGCATAAAAGAAACGCAATATACTATTTTTTACTCTTTGGTTATAATATTCAACATCTTCATTTATAAAATCTAAATTTATAACATCAAAAATGGCAGAATAAACCCCGAGGGATATCACAGCTTTTAACCTTGGTCATCATGTTAACGCGGCCTCTTATACTAAACATAAAACCTGTACAGTATGGAAGAAAAATACTAAAACATGTTCAAATGGAAATGAAGAGATGTTTCAGAATTTATCTAGAAATCGGATGGAAAACACAATTTCTTTTAGAATTAATATGCATAAAAAGGAAAATAATTATAAATTGTTGATATTCATCTTATTTTAGTAAATATCATTTTGTTTTAAATAAATAAATTTACACTATGAACACTAAAATAATGCATTAACTAGAGCTAAATAAGATCACAACAAGCTACAGTATTGCATCTTCCTTATGCTATACAGATACATACCATGTTATGCTATATAGATACATACCATGTTATGCTATATAGATACATACGATTCGATGTTTTAAATAGATTTTATACAGAACAAATACACACACACACACACACATATATATATATATATTAACCATTGTAGATACATTAAGGATACAGAGTGCTTAAATGCGCGCACACACACACACACACACACATATATATATATATATATATATATATGCATTTAAGCACTCTGTATCCTTAATGTATTCACAATGATAAATTAAATTAAGATTTCATTAGATTCGCATGGTTGCAAAAGAGAGCTCATTAAACAGAATTGTTACATAATGCTATAACGTACAAAATCAAAAACTTCTGTCAAAACAAAAGCGAAATTTATTCTTACTCTCGTGGGGAAAAGAAAAAGAATGGCAGTTGCAGTGAAAATGTTCGCTCCCTCTAGTGAGTGATGGGATAAAAGAGCAAAACATTGTTCGGCAATTCTCATTCCCATAATTTGGCCATCATGGTTGATTCGACCCTCCTGACCAATGGTTTCTTTTTTTAAGAATAGAAACCTAAAAATTAAAATAAATACTTAAAAAATAATATATTAATATAAATTATATATATATATAAATCGACTGTTTCGATGTTTTAAATAGACCTTTATGTTATCTGACTTTTTGTATATCATTCTAAACATTGGTTTTCACGTCAGTGATTTAGTATAACTAAGAAAGTTTGAATATAATGTCATTCCAGGTCCGAATCCAAAAAAGTTCTCTTACCGCTAGCTTTCTATTACCATTACCTTTCAATCATCATATTGGATTCTTTGTAGTTTTGTAAGACTCCATTATATTTATTCACTTCTCATCTAAAGCTTATTTTCGTAACCACTTTTTATCTGGTTCGAAATGAGTTATAAACTTAAATATAATTATGTTATTTAAGGGATTGCTCGTGAATACCCCTTATCACTGATTATTTTATCACGCTTATATTACTGTTTTGTCATTAGTTTAAAAACTGAATTATGTTTTTAAGTTTACATTCTTAATGTTTTCCACACCTCTCATTTTTCTTAATTATTTCTAATAAGAATTTACATTTATTACACACGATGTATATTATTACACGTGATATCTAGCCTCATAAGTAATTAGAGTTTTTGGCTAGGAAAACCAAGTCAAATTTGAAAAAAAAAATTAAAAGCATTGAGATATAAATAGGAGCAATTACTAAGTATATTACGTGGATTGTGAAAAATGTTTAAGATAATTCTTATTTAATTTTCGATTGCTTAATACTTTGAACTTAATAGATACACTTTACCTTTAATTTAATTGTTTTAAAATTATTACGATTTCTTTTAAAATTTTCTTGATAGCTTTAAAATATTTTTTTTTCTTAAGGTAACGATGTTCTTGACAGAAAGAAAGAGAGAAAATTTCTAAAGGATTTTTTACTACTGCCTTTCATTTCACTGTTGAAAAAGAAAACTGAAAAGTCATTTTATGGAATTTCTCGAAGTCATTAAATCCTGACTGTTGTCTGAATTCATACATTTTATCTAAAGGGGGTTTAAGAACATATCTTTGTGATTTTTTAATAAAATGATTATTTAATTGTTTCAAATAGTAAAAATAAATTTTTATGTTAAGTTTCATCCAAATCAGATTATAAAAATTATTTTTGATAAGATATGTAAGATATGTATTGCAAAATTATGCTCCTAAGATTTGCTTCAATAAAGGATTGATAATATTTTTTTTTCTGAATCACATGCGCCGGAATGTTACATTGGATAAAGTTGTCTTAAAAATAGCGACACAAATGTTTTAATTCAATGTTAAAAATGATCATCATATATCTATTTCAAAAAGATGGGTAATATGGTTGTTAGCATATTAAAAGAGTTAACTATAATGTTGTTAAGTATTTTGTAATTTCCTGGCTATATTTGAGAAATAAAGAATTTGTCCAATGAGTAATGGGACAGATGTCATAATATGAAATTTATGAAAGATATGTATGTGTGTTCCAGGAGTTAATGGTTTTTAAAATATAAACTTCATGCATTGGAAATTATTTTCTTATTTGTATTCTTGAAATGAATAAGACGAGGCGTGTCTCTTCAATGGTTTGAAAGCGCATTGGAACATGAGAAATATATTCATAGTCTGATTCGATTTGACTCAATTCACCGAAATGAATCAATTTTTGTTAAGTACTAATGTATTGTTCTTTTGACCGCTAAGGCTGTTTGGATGTCTACTACAGAAATAAATATAATTTGTGAACATATATACGTATATAATTCGAGTACAATAGTTTAAATAAATATAACAGAATCCGCTCTTTCATTATTATGACCTTTGGATTACTGTTTACAACTCCCGTCATCAAAATACTAGTTACAACACTTTTAAAAAATTTCATATATATGCTGGAAATTGATAACCACATCCGCAGCAGAATCTTTTAGTTTAACGATAAAATTGATGACGCAACTCAGCTCAATGGCTTGCAATACTTTCACTCTCGTCACAAACTGTAAATATTCTTTAGGCGAATTCTACACACTCCAACGACTTCCAAACAACTAATGCGGGTTACCTAACTAAACATGATATCCTTCACTCCACATTCTAACTATACAATCCACCTTGAAACCATTCTTATTGGCTGGAAGAAATAAGTTCCAATACTTATTGGACAATCTTTATATGTTGAAGTGTTTTTTCATCATCATCATCATTAACAGTGTTGTTATTATTAGTGAATGAAAGGTAAAATTATATGGAATGTATTATTTATAGGTATTGTATAAGCTTTTGCATCACAATTCAAAAGGTTGTAATGTCGTATAATACATGGGTAGGCCGAGAATAATATATAGCGAGTTGAATCAAAAAATATAGGAGGGGGGCCTCGAAAGGGTTTCATTGTTAATAAGAGATAACTGAGATATCTAAATAAATTTTTCTGCAAACTAATTGATCCTTACGTACATATTGTTGCAAATTACAACTGCTAATGTTGCTTTGTTTGGTTTCCAAAAGCTGTAGGTAGAAGTGTGATTCCTAAAATAGTAAAGTTTTAATTATTAACCCGTTCAAGACCGGCGAAAAGAGAAAGAACGCTTCCCCAGGCCTGCGAGCTCAGAAAGTGTACGCACGCACGATACAGGGCGACTTTCCTAGATAAGCCCAATTCTGTATAAAAATTCATATAAAATCATTCCTGCAATTAAATGTGCTGAAACTTATAAATACTTATCATTGATAGCATCTAAATATACGGTAGTAAAATTTTTGTGACATTAAAAAGAATAATTACGAATTTTAAAGAAATTATATTCATTTTGATAAAAAAAAATTATATAGCTACGAAAATAATATGAATGTAAATGACAATTTCTTTTTTTTTTAATTTAAGAGAATTTAAAATATCGATAAATTTTAGAGAACTAAATACAAAAAAATATATAACAAATGAAATAAAATTACTAAACAATACTTACAACTTTTGAAGTTTATGATACATTTCAAAACACTGTTCCGGACAAAGACTTACTTTGCAAATTATGCTTTTATACTATATCAGCTTGCATTTCCTTTCTTATAGGAAACCTTTTTCCCACGACACATTGTCTCCTTGACTTTTCACTCTTATATTTCAATCCTTTCGCCATGACAGCAATAGTAAACAAATCTAAAAATATACAAATACCATCTTCGATCGGTGAGTTTACTCCCAACCCTAACCAATAAACATTTCATCATCCATTCCAATCCATCCAATAAACATTTCATCATCCATTCCATTCCAATCCATCCATCCAATTTAAATTTTGCAAGTACCTTACTTATATAGTTTTTAAGAAACCTTACTACTTTCATGGTTGTAAAATTGATGTTTTAGGTTCAAAGGTGTAAATCATGTATTATTATAAATTTGTTTTTATTTTTCATTGTCATTTGACTCGAAACACAATAAAAATTGTAGTAATATGATTTTCACCATGAAAGTAGTACCAGCCCCAAACATAGTTATGATGAATAAGATAAAATTTACAGAATAATGATATTTTTATTTGCTTTTCAATTATAAGCGTTATTCTGATAATCAATTTATGTACTATTTTCACCATGTGTTCCACTACAATTTTTTTTAATTAAATGCAGATTTGTGTGTTTTTCATAAATGTGTTTTTTATAGTTTTAGGTTATATTTTAGCATTAAAAATATTTTGATAGCAAATATTAATGTATTCAATAAAATTTTCTCCGAAGGTGTATGGATACTTTAATATACACTACAGGAGACGGGTAAAAATAAACACGTTATGCGCTTTTATATTTCTGATCAACCATAAAACAAAAAATACAGAATCAAAATAAGGCGCTAGAAGCATTGAACTCTCATTGATTATGATGAAATGAGATTAAAGACACGTGGCACATAGCTCTTCAATGTTGCCATACATATGTTCCATAATTGCTGTAAAAAATAAAAGGTGTACAGCATAAATATCTTTGGCATTTGTACAGCATAAAAATTACACGGCGTCTCACTTTTGCTTCACATATGTCAGCAAATTCGAAAGAAAGTCGATTTATAAAGAGAAAATTGTTCCTGTGATTATTGTACAAAATATTTGCACATTATTTCGATAATCTTATTTTGTTTCAATAGCACAATTGAAAGTAAAAGCAGATGAAGCGTTTGAAAAAGAAATAGTCCTTTGTTATAAAAATAAGAAACAATGGAAAATGTGAAGTTGAAGAAATTAAAAAATTTTGCTGTTAAGTTGGGTAGTATCATTGTGAAACGTTTTTAAGAAGTAGGTATGTGCATAGAATTTCTACAAAGAAATAATATGATAAATTGTAAAACTCACATGTACCAGCCATTTTGACTCAGGCAACTCTAACGTATATATTTTAATGCATTAAACTAGATAAAATAACTTAAAATTGAGGAGGAACGTGGAAATTCCGAAGAACTAACATTTTGTATAAGAATCAAAAATGGATGATAGAGGGAAGTTTTAATACTCCAGGAAGAAATCCTTAGTTAAAATATTAATTATCAGTGTAAGTATTTTCTTCCTAGATTATGCTAAGACACGTTTATAAATAGTAACACTCTACAAAAATTAATTATAATAAAAGAGAAATTATGAACAAAGGAATGAGTTTTATTCAGTTTTCTAGCTTATTTACAATCAAAATAGCAGTTTGTTTTCTAGTGCTAGCTATGCTGGTCATTAGAAGAAGATACGGTGAATACCATAAGTGCATTTCAATTAATGGATAGAAACTCACAAAAAAAGATATAAACAAATCGATCACGAGATTCGAATTCTTTCTCAATACGTAAAGCTATTCACAAAAAGCTAATTAACTTTCCAAGTGTTCTTTCAACCAGCTTTGATATAAGGGATATGTGTTACGCTTTCTTAAATACCTATACGAAATTCCACAATACGAACTTCAAGGTATAAGGAGCCTGAAGCAATTAAGACATTAAATTACTTCTTTTTTATAAAGAGACACGAGGGGAAAAAAAATCGCATCTCGGCGTTCTTTGCCCCATCCAATGCGGGGTAGTAGAGAGAAACATCTGATGAAAAAAACAACCATGTAATTTAATCTTCACTGGAATAGAAAAAAAATTACAAACTTTTTTTCTTTGTTCGAGGCATTGTGATTTTGTACAATAAGAGTTTTACAAAAACCTTTGAATGGAAGGATGGTTTCTCTAACGCCTTTGCTTCGTAATTTGAGTCTTTTAACGCATATTTTGCTATAAAAAATGCGCGAAATGTATTCTTTCACTGATAATAAATTTTTCAACTAATATTTTCTTAAAAGTTGCTTCAAAAATAGAGTAAAAAAAGAATTTTTATAGAAAAAAATATCACGAGGAAAATAGTTTGCATTAAAGTAAAGATTGATGGCTTTACAATTTTAATTAAAAAAATCATTCTTTATTTATATTATAATTATAACATTCTTTTAAATATGTTAGTATTTTAAGTGTCTTATTAGGAGAAAGAAAGCAATTTTTTGTGTTACAATATTTTGTAATAAAAACTTTCATTGATGTCAATGAAAATATTTCTCATGAGTACCTGTGACTGATTGTGACTTTCAACAGGACAGTGTCACTTACCAAAGCGTCAATATCTGACGTAGATGTTTCGAAGAGCACGAGGAAGTGTCCTAATTTGTCTCCAGTCCTCCATGTTAAGCAAATCTTAAATATTTTAGATCTCAATATAAGATAATAACCTAATCTCAATATAAGATAATAAGATAATATCCTTCTACCTAATTCTACCCCAGTTACGTGTTGATTGGTTGTTCTCATAGTCAGATTCATATCTCCACTTTAAAGCACTTATTTAGTTCATACCATTGCAACTCGACCTTGTGATATATACACATATGTGATAGTAAATTTCTCTTCTCTTTCATTTTATTTAAATTATCTTAACATCAAGCCTTTTATACCAATTTTAATTGTGCTAAATTCCTCTTTGGAATTCCGCGTTTTATGATTAATAACAGTTGAATCAACGATATGTTTCCGGAGATCCCTCGTTTCCTCCATAGCCTATATAAGCATTCGACTCAATCTTACGGTTTCTTTCTCCGCAGACACTTGTGTGAGCCCTCGCTCGTTTTATTTCATCATGGTTTTGACATATGAAACACACAAAAAAGCTGAGCTGTTCAATAAAATTAAAGATTAATTGTTAATAATTAATGCTATATTTTGATGAATACTGACATCAACAATATTATTGCCATGCTGTAATATATATATATATATATATATATATATATATATATATATACAGTGTACAAAAAATAAGCAACTGGGGAAGCAGCGTTGTTGCCATAACTCCACAAGATATCATCTGACAGAAATGAAATTCAAAAATGAGAGACAGAATTTTTAATTTAAACAATGATGAAAACATAATTGCTCTAAAAAGAATATAATGCGTTCAGTATTGAATCAAATTTTAAAAAAAAGGCTTAATGAACTCAAAGTATCGTTACACTTGATTGTCTGTCCAAGAGGAAGAACAGCAAGCACGTGTTCCTTAGTATGGGATATGCCCTCCCCTTACTGAAATGGTTGCTTCGTACCATCTCTTCATACTCAGCACCAGATTATCCAACAGAGTTTGAGGTAAGAGGGCCAATTCCACAATCGGTATCTATTTCAGTTGTTGGGTGCTCCTTGGACGATGTAATCGGGCCGCAAGGCGTCTCCCTAATCCCGCACATGTTCCATGGGACTTAAATTAGGGAAGAACCCTTGTCAATCCATTCGAGTGATATCTTCTCTTTTCTGCAGCTGCTGAACATTAGCAATCCTGTGTGGCCATGCACTGTCATTATAAAAACGAAGTCTGGTTCAATAGTACCTCGGAACAGACGCACATGGGTAAGGATCATCTCCTTACAATAGGTATCTCCGGTTACAGAACCTCTATCGAAAACGTGAAGCTCAGTTCTCCCGTTCAGCATAATGTCATCCCAGACGACAACTTCAGATCCACAGTAACGGTCTCTTATATGTGGTGTTTCTCGGATGAAACCATATCTCAACCTCTCCAAATCAACTGGCCTTGAGAAGCACTTGTGGCAATGAAATGGTTTTCATCTGTAAAGAGGACGCGACCTTATAGATGAGATGTCCAGTCTTCGTGCTCCATACTCCACTCTAAATGGGGCACTGATTGTCAACTCTCAAGGGGATGCAGAGTTCAGGACAGCGGGCAAATAGGCCACCTCTGTGAATCCATTTGTCTAAACTTGTCGCCTAGTTGCTGCACACAATTGTAGAGCAATGACGCTTTCTGACTAATATCGGGCACTTTTCACCAGCAAGACTACATATGGATACCGATGCTGTTGTTCTCCTTGTTGTTTGCGGCGGCCACCACCAATCTTTCTAACATATGTACCTTTGGTTTGTAAGTCTTTCTACACGCGCGAAACAACACTTTTGTTGATTCCGAGCTTTTCAGCTACACTGGTTAAATTACGCCCTTCCTCCAGCTTTCCAATCATTCTTACTGGTGGTTTCTTCCAGCCATATTTTACGAATGAACTCACTTACACTTGCAGCGAATGCCAGTAGTTTCTGCTCCGTTCTTCCTTTTATTGTAGTGTTGAGCTGCATGCGCCGACCTCAGTTTGCATACACTCACGTCGCCTATGACATTTTGTGCTTGACGTTTGCAAACGCATTCCCTTTCTTCTGAATTACGTGTTCATTGTACTGATCACAATAATCTCTTTTCTGCAATTCCATGGCGATATGCTTAAAATTTACATTGTAGCTTAAGTTTGGCACAACAATGTATATATAGAAATATAGTTCATGTTCATAGTTAGACAGGCAAGTAGACTTTGTAACTTATTTACCACCCTATCTATCTAAATGTTATAAGATCAAATCTTCATTTTTAATAAGAACTATGATATATCTCAGGATAGAAGCTGCTATATTAGATGTAATATTCAGAATTCTTAACCTGAATTACTATCCCTCTTACAGAATTTCTTTCATAAAATATATAATGATAAAACTTTAAAACCAAATTAATCCTTAAAATGCTGAAATTTTGTATTCATTATTAGAAATTTTTTGATATTTTTGAAATCGATCATCACCTGACAGAATCTTTAAAGCTCTAAGACACAACTCATGCATTGAAAAAAATTGTTGGCTTTGAAAAAGTAATTTATTCACAAATTTAATGCAGTATTAGTAAGGAAAGAACGCATTTTGTTTTATTTCATACAACATAGTTTTTTGATTTGTTATCTATATTTAGATTCATCCTCCAGAGATAAAACATTTTATAATATGAATAAAATTTTGAAACATAGCTTTCTAAAAAAAATTCTTATAAAAAGACAAAATTTTTATATCAATTCTCTAAAAATCAAACTTCTTAAACTCTCATTGTATAAAGTGATTGATTATGTACATAGTAATGGAATCCCTTAGGGGAATTTTGGATTAAGAAATGATCTTTTTTTTTTTTATTATTGTTAATGGATTAAAGGCTAGTCAGAAAGGAAGAATTGTTTTCTATTTTTTTAGTTGATAATACATAAAATATATTCTTGTATATATTCATAAAAATAAGAATAATATTTAATATTAACTAGATTTTTTTT
>BMAW01125630.1:0-20369 GCA_019974015.1 Nephila pilipes | reverse complement strand
CATCAAATATATATAATTTTAATAGATTCTATTTACAACCTATATTTATAATTATATATATACCACCGGCAAATTGTGAAATTCATCGCAGATTCAATTCGAATATCATGTGGCAAACCACGTGACTTTTAACGCATGCCTCCGACTTAGAATTTGTCAGTTGCCCTTTGTGATTCTATCGGGAGTATCAAAATACCTAATTTGTTCAACAAAATACTAGTGTTTTACTGTGCTCCATGAAAATGGAGGAGCAAGCTGTATAGTTTGAGAAACCGTCATGATCTATAGACATGAAACAACAAATCGAAGATGAATTTTATCAAAATTCCAGTTAATGCTGCCAAAATCAGTATTTTCTTAACCGAAACTACTAATCAAAAGTTGATAAATGATGTATGAAATACCAAAATAACTACTAATAAGAAACCCATGGAATATTATTTGCTGAATCGCTAGGATGATTGTAGAAAACAAAAGTAAACTCATTTATTCTGTTAAAGAAAATATCAGTACGATACAATATTACGTCACGGACTCGGAGTTGTTTTACGTACTTCATGAAGCTCATCTGGCAATTTAGAATGTTGAAAGAACCTTCAACCAAATACTTAAACGTTACAAGCCATGATATTGAAATGTGCACTCCTCTTTGTGTGCCATGCCAGAAAAAAATAGAAAAGTATTACAAAGAAAATTGTTGTGAAACCTATGTTTTATCCAATTTAATTCCCATTGTCAGGTAGCTCTTATTGACTTTCAGTCTCAGCTAAATAAAGAATACAAATTTATTATGGTGTACCATACAATTTCACACAATTTGTGATTCTTAAGTCTCGAACGTCAAAAAAAGGTGAAGAAGTAGTCTTCAACATAGTGGACATGTTCTCGTTGCTTGGATCCTTATCTATATTACAGTCTGACAATGGTAAGGAATCCCAAAATTGTGGTGTCCAGTTAGAAGGAGTTTTGGTTAGCATTCAAGATCGTGAATGAGAAGTCCGCGCCAATCATAAAGCCAGGGTAGTGTTGAAAGAGCTAATCAAGAATTCGAAAATATGTTCAATAGTTGGATGCAGGACAAAAAGTCTGACCGCTGGAATGAAGAATTGCGTTTCGTTCAATTTATGAAAAATAGAGTTTATTATTCTACGCTCAAAAAAACAACCTACGAAGCTCTTTTTTGCTGCAAACCTAAAATGTGACTTACAACGTCTTTTCTACCAGAAAATGTTTTAAAAGATATAAATACAAAGCAGCAAATAATATAATGCAAGACCACACGTTGCACATCGTTTTCTGATCTTCTTCAATACACAGAGTATTCTCTCTCTCTCTCTCTCTCTATATATATATATATATATTTATACACATATATACATACACACACATATATATACATATATACATACACACACATATATATACACATGTATACATACACACACATATATATATACATATACACACATACACACACACACACACACACACATATATATATATATACCGGGTGATCATATAAAAACTTTGCCACCATCTGCACTTCTAGTGTCAGTTCCGTTTAACCGATCGAGATGAGATTTCAAATATAGCTATTTGGAGGATTGCCCCTGAGATTCTGTGAGTGACAACACTAAGGTGCTCACTGTTACACATATAGAAGTAGAAACTCGAAATTTTCGAATGACAATGCCTACTTTTTTCCGTCGCAAAGTGTTCAGCTCATGCGAAAACCTTAAAAAGCGTTGGAACGGAAATTACATTTCCAAAAACAATCGTGTTCCGAACATACAAAATATAGTCCTTTAAGGCAAATGGAAGAACACTACATATGACAGAGATAAGACACCAATCACTGATAACGGCCCATATCGGACAAAAGAATGCATTGATTTATATCAAACATTTTCGACACGAGTGCCGTCACAGGCAATTACGCATTGCATGCAGGGACGGTGGACAATAAAGTTGAAGGCTATATGGTATGAGGGATGTTTGCAATATCACACTTTACAGAATCTTTTGTATCACTCAAAGTTTGTGTATTACACTTTTAAAATATGGGCATTTGATATATCCCCAAAACTAGAAATTCAAAGGAGTCAGATCGGTGTGCGGAGAGGCCACGGAAAAGGAAAATGGCGTGAGATGATGCGATCACCAAAATGCTGTTCTAGGACTCTGCGAATAGACTTTGCTACTTGTGGAGATTCAGTCATCTTGCAACAAAACGATGTCATTTAGTGCATTCGACTGAAGCAATTTTGGTATTCCATAATTTTGCAGCATGGCTGTATAGCGAGAGGCTGTTACAAAGCATGTTGCATTACCCGTTCGTATCGAGTCCTCAAAGAAGTACAGGCCGAGAACAACTGTGTCTGCAATGCCGCACCACGCAGTCACTTTGGCGTAAAATAAAGGTACTGGTGCCGAAGCATTAGAATTCACCATAGTGTGAGATTCGTAATTCTGAGATGGGTATTTTGCCTTCGTCATATGCAAATTTTCTGCCAACGCCCAGATCACGTTTTATAGGCTGGATTGTAGGTTGGCATAGCGTCGGATTAGAACTAAGCAGAGGGCTGTTGGGAATCACCCCCAAGAATTGTCCGGACACATACCATCACAATTTTGATCTTCCAAGGGTTTGATGGCTCCCAGGTTTGGTACCCCCAGAGGTGTAATTTTCGCGGTAACTTGCAGGACACTGCACTTATGATGGATTTTACACACACCAGAAGCCCATGGCGCTCTGTTGCCGATAGAGCCTCTATCCCGACCATTGCGGTCTCGAGTCTAACGCTCTGTTGACTGAGCTATCATTGCCAGTGTTTTGTTGGTAGTTTTTCAGAACAATTTTATGTATGCGCATAACACGTCCGTTTTTTGGACAATGCATTTCGTTCCTAAGCTATTTAAAGTTTTTGCATCGACTGAGCATTTTACAAAGGGAAAAAAACATTCGTTAACATTTAAAAATTTCGAGTTTCTGTTACTATAACTGTAACCGTGAGCGCCACTCAGTTACCATTCATACAATCTGAAGCGCATAACTCCAAATAACTGTATTTAAAATCTCATCTCGATCAGTTAAGTGGAACGGACTCTAGAATTGTAGACGTTGGCAAAGTTTTTTTATGACCACCCTTTATATATATATATAACGGTATTAAAAACCTGTCGCGATCAATAAGTATATCATCCTGGTACGGTTAGATGAATAAATGTCAGAAATTATATGTACTGTACTTGAGTCAGAATTTCACTGTATATATATCCATGCAGGTTTTTTTCATCTTTAGTTTTATATCCATGCAGGCTATTATGCTAAAGATGTTTTTGTCTTACAAATAAAAGATTCATTGAAGTAAAAATAATATTTATCTAAGTTAACACACATATATAATATTTGGTATGTTCAATGCGTTACTCAAGAAAGACATTACGTTGCCTTGGTGAAGGTTGATAAGCAATCTGCCTCTCCTTCTCATATTAACAATGCCTGCTACCTCAATGTTCGGCGCAAACCAAATTATGTTACTGTAATCTCATTCCATGGCTCTTGCACATGGTATATGTCGGGGGAAAGTGCTGTTGCCGTATCTTTTCAGATAAGATTAGAGTCTTCAGAAATGTTGTTACATGAGTAGAAGATTATTCATTAAAATCATATTACATATGTATCTCCCCCCCTTTTTTTTTTTCAAAAGTATGCAGCTTGTGGTGCGCAAGTTTCAACTACATCTTTCCGAAGTGAAGTAGATGGGATTGTAGAAAAATTGACCTTCGAGCAGAACTCCTGAATTTCAATAAACATGATCAAAAATAAGTATAAAATAAAACAAAAGGAATAAAAAAATAGAATTCATGAATTCTTGATGGTTGCCAAGCGCTATATCATAATACAAAATAAGTTAATGAAATAAATCACCAATATAACATCCAATTCATCTTCAAGATTCAAAATAACAGTACATATTTAATATTAATACAGTAAAATTGTTATCTTTATAATAATACTATATATTAGCATTTACATTGAAAACTTTTACTTGTATAGTAATACTTGAAATTCAAATTGATAGTATAGATTGAGCACAGCTCAAATATTGTTCAAAGCTCATAGTCCAATTACTCAAAATATGAGTTTTAACTTACAATTGTAACACTTGAAATAACGTACGTTTAACACCCTTTCTACTGTGCATTAATAGAACAAACATACTCATATAAAAACATAAACATTTCACACACTTAAGGCAATTGACAGATTGATACCTTGTGATATTAATTACTGGAACATAATTATTCATATCAAAATTATAATAGTTTTCTAAAATGATACTGGGACATAGTGAGCTTATATTAATAATAATTCATCAAAATAAGGTACACAAAAAATTCCTAAACGTTATAATTCATATACTCAAAATAGTTATATAATAAAAATCAATAATTAGATAATTCATATTCTAAATAAGTCTGGTCGTTTGATTGGTTTTTATAACGTCGCAATAGAAGCAACACGAAGGCTGTTGTCGACAGACCTCGCAATTTTGAACCTTAATTAAGTGACGAGGACGGCATATGAGCTGGTACCTCCCTTTCCAAGCGTTCACACCACACAACGGGAGGAATTTGAGTCACGACAGATTTAACGCACATCAGCCTCGGCTATTCGGCGGGTCTCTAGTAACGTCAGGGCTCGAACTTACAACTCAACGAAAATTACCAGCCGCGATTCCGCTACCACGACAAAGTAAACAACCGCGGCTGCCTCTAAATAAGAAACGCAGTAAAATACAAATCAGATGAGAAACAATTCAAAAATATACTCAACATAATATACTTAGTAAAATATTAAAATATCATACTCCACATTTCTAAAACCAGATGCTTCATCAGATATTTCCTTTCTACTAACATTTGCTATTTCTTTCTGATTGAATATATATAATGTCCCTACTTCTTCCCAATCTAATGAAACGTGATGGAATTTAAGTAAACTTCCGAAGTGGAATGAATAGATATAATGAAGTCGTATAAATGCGACAGAGAATTGTTTTGAAAGAAATAAGTTTGCAGTAATAAGAAGAGAATTAGTGTGATGTGCTTGAAAGTATCCTGCCGTGAACAGCGGATTCAGTGAAATTAGGTCTCAACGCTGTCGGAACAATAGTAGGAGGTACTTGCATTTTATTTCCGCAAGCGCGTTATTTGATAGATAATAGAACTTGTTAGTACCTATGGATATGGAAACTAAATTGAACATCCCCCTCTTATTAGACAATCAAATAAATATTTTATTCAGGTAGATTTGACTATTTTATTTACTTCGCTGTACTAGAAATTAAGTAGAAATTTAGATCTCATAATTAAAATAACATTAAAGTTGATGGAAGAGACAAGTTGTCGATTGTCGTAACAAAATGGTTTATAATATTTGACAAATGCTAAAACTCGAATAGTTTCTTAATATATTCAATCTTGAGAAAGATCTTTCCACAGATGATTAGTAAGATTAATATAATTTCCAGCAAAGTAATAAAAATTAAATTGAGTTCAAAAAAGTTGTTTTTCAAAAAATATTTAACTATTTGTAATAATGTGATCCTAAAAGGGAAACCTCAATGACAAATATCTTGATTCATAAAACAATTAAATTCATTCAACTTACTTTTTGCAAATTTCCAACCTATATTCGGATTAAAATCAGAAGACAGAAAATGAGACCATTTTGATTTTGCAAGTTAAACCAGAGGACATTGCTTTTTAGAAATGCAGGGCTTTATGCATTCGCATCATTTAAAAACTCCTCGGGCCAGTAATGTGTTTTGGTAATACCGATAAAAACACTTTGAAGAACTATTTTTCCAAACAATCTAAATATTTAATGACCATATAATGTGCAACCGCTTTCAAACAAATATTTTTATACGTTTAAGCAAAATATAATAGATGTTTAGGATTTTCGTAAAAGTTTTGTGGTGGAAGAAAATTTACGTTAAAAATTAGAACATATTCTATGAAGATGACAACCTCTTAGGACCCATAAAGAATTTTGGTCACGACAGACTTTTAAACTGCCGCATGATCACGTAGACTGAACGGTACAAGTTTCCATACTTTTACGGGTCTTGTCCAATCGTTTCAATTTTGTTGCTTAGCAACCATCATTTACCAAGCTATAAATGGAGCATTGGCTCCAAGCATTCTTTCTGCGTAACGCTAGGAATGTGCACACAAAACTTTAATAATTTCCTTTGCAAAAAGTGCTTCATTCTTAGTTTTACTTCTTCGCTATAAAGATATTAAGAAATGTGTGATGTCTCAATATTTTTATTTTCCTCCATTTTAAAATCGTTAGCGTTCATCTTGTGAATCAACTTTTTTGCTGGGAAAAGAAATATTTTTTATTTCTTTCTATATTTTTCCTTAGGAATTTTCTCTAAAACACATTAGGGACCTTTCAATGCATGTTTTATGAAGAAATTTCCTTCTTGGAACGTGAGAAGAAAAAAAAGCAACTGCGTAGAGCTTAGTTTCATAACTCATTTTGTATATTTATCAAAGAGGTGAAATTTTAATGAATAACGAATATTTAAAGACAGTTAAAGCGATAAAATATCAAAATTCATTAAATAACACGGATATCACTCATGACACTGCTAATTAAATGAGTAAAAATGCAAAAAGTCTAATCCCTCGAAAAAGTGATAATTTGTAAGGGAAACATTTTTTTAACAGGACATACTGAAATTCCACGAGATATGTACGATGCGTATTCTGTTGATATCTGCCATCATATTTTGTGATTAAACAAATGAGGCTAGTATATGCAAGCTATAAGGAAGTTTAGTAAGGAATTATAAGTATAGTAAGGAAATATAGTCATAGTAAGGATGTAATGTATAAGAGTATGAGGATGTATAAGTGTATAAGGATGCATAAGTGTATAAGGATGCATAAGTGTAGAGGTAATGTTAGGTAATGTTAAAGATTCTCCACTCGAAATGGCCCAAGAAATTCAACAAGTCTTAGAAATTGATATATTTAAAATTCTCGCGACCTAATGAAGGCTGCCAGATCCTAGTGGCAGATGTCAATTAAGAGCTCCAACATGTTAACCTCCCGAATTTTCAATTTGATACAGAGTTTCGTGACCAAGCACGATATCATTGCCCATCGTCAGGTTCTGTTATTTATTGACATAGCTCCGAGAGATTTCTGGCCATATTCCTAAGATGAAAATTCCCATGAAATGAACCAGAGTTGAGTTCAGAAAAGACTTGATGCCTAATGCGATAGATCAGCTAGGCGTGATCTCTAAATATGCATTTCTGCGCTGTTCCTGATAATGCAGATGCGTTGTAAAATGTGTGAACCAGTGTACTACTTCTGTATACTGTGTAAAAGTGTGTACTGCTTTTATACGACCTCGTGAGCGATTTCTAGAAAAGAAAATAACTATTAGATATTTTATATAATTTATGCATTTGACTGTTTGACTTATAATCGTAGGTTTGATGTACGTAAATTTGATTACTTGATTTAAAAAATTTGTGTATTATGATTTCAGAGCTCTGTCAATTTTGCATTCAGAGCTCTGTCAATAAGAAAGACCGCACTAGTTTTTTCCTGGCTCAGAAGTTTTACAAGAAACAGACGCAACGCACGTGTAAATAGAATAGAACAACAGTATTTAACATGTATTACCCATGTAGCATAGTTACCGTTGTAACCTAATGGGTGGCGAATTAAAGCCGGCGTTCATCTCGTCGTGCGTTTCAGCCCAAAAACCCGCCGTTTTTTTTGGGGGGGGGGGATGATGCACCTTTAAATACAGCCGAGGTCTCACGCCCTTCCATTTGTGTGGTGTGAAAGTTCAGAGAGGGAGGTCTTAGCTCATATACCGTTCTTCGCGTTTGACCTAGGTTCACAATCATGAGGGCCGATTGCAGTAGCTCTCACGTTGATTTTAAGTGCGACGTAATTATAAACAATCAATAATCAATCAATCCATGTGACATAAAACTGAAGGGGATAAAAAATGGTTCTTTCTTTAGAAGCTTCTTAATTTTCGCCCTCCGTTTATTTTACTATCACATATTTCTGATAAATTCTGGTCGAATCAGCAGTGATTAACTTGGGTGACTTTCTAGCAACTGAAGAGAATGAAACGAGTATATTCTTTCAAAAACTATTGAGATGACACTGCGTGGCAAGTGTTAGAGGTTGGCTCTTTTTCATTGTTCTTTCCGCGGGTAACTTTTGATTTATTGTAATGAGGTCTAACTTACATTTAGCGATTTGGTCTGTATGAGCTATAGTTCTTGGAACTTTTTAAAGAACAGCATTCCTGAATTATGAGAGAAGAGTAAAAGGAGATTGAAAAATGTTTTAGCTAGAGAGATTGAGAAGCGTTGATCAACACTTACTTGGAAGACATACAAAGGATATTGATAATGGACCTCGTAATTTTCAGACTTGGTCAAGTGACGAGAGCGACGCCTCATATATAGCACCTGTCTCTTCAAACTTCCACAACACGATAACTGGAGGACTTTGTGAGCCTCGACTAGGTTTAACGTGCATCAGCCTCACTACATATTGTGTCTTCAATGGAATGTTTTAAATAAAAGAAAGTATGTGAAGCGTGATTGAGAAAATAAGACTTCCTTTTCATAGCTGTTTTATTTGTAACGCAATTACTGAAATGTTTGCTTTACATAAAAATTTTGGTCACGGTGATGTAACGTGTAACATGTCTGATTACAGGCACTGTTGACCCAGACTGGAATATCGGGAGCAGATCATGGGTTGCTTATTACAGATCAAATCATCATCTCTCTGGGGTGGATAAAGGAGTTTCCTTGGGAAATTAACTGAAGACTAGGCATTAAGGCTGCTACTCAGTTTGGACCCTAGCTATTAATTAGTGTCCCAGTCGCGAAGTCTACAGAAAAGAAGATGGACACCGTCAGATGGGACATTTTGAGTACTTGCAGAATTTTATTTTTAACTGAAAGCTAAGTGTGTTCCTTTTTATATAACATGCTTTTTTCCCAATATATATAAAGCGTTCTTCGATCCCAGGTGTCGTTGATGAGCTGAAAACTGAAGAAGATGGCAACGCACATGGAGAACAGTTTCAAAAAGCGAGGCATCACTGCTCCCGACCTAGTATTTTTCTACTTTCCCTTCTCCTCAGAGATTGAATGCTTATCAAGTAGCTATTAGAAGCAACACGAGGACTAATTGCAATGCACCTCATAATTTTAAGCTTCTGTCAAGTCTCAAAGATATTACCTGAGTTAGCACCATCCTTTCCAAACTTCTACAGAGATTTTGAAACTTAACCTATTGAACGCTACACGGAGGGTCTTTAGTGGCATCAGGGCTTGAAATCTCACAACTAGACTGAAACAACGCCGGTAACGAGTTCGAGTCTATGATCGCTAGATAATGTCGGCCAATCTCAAAGATTAAAGAACACCTAAGGGACGTCATTAGTTCCTAAATGGTGTATGTGGTGAGAAAGGGATATAGAACCTATAACAAAAACTGAATGTTGCATCGCATAGACGATATTTGTAGTCTTTGGGTATGATACCAATAATGAGAATGGGGTAAGGAATTATAAACTTAGTTTCGTATGCCTTGATTAGTGAAATACTAACATAAGGGTTATTGGTTTTTAAAGAATATGGTTTCGTAATCATGAGTCACGATTAAGGTCGGCAGAACATACGAGGAATTGTGGAATACCATATCTAAGACTCCTCGTTTCTGTATTATAATTTTTTTTATATTATTATCAGAGCTCAGATATGTTTTTGTTGTGTGTACCGAATAATGATTTCTTAATCGTTCTATGGGACTATAAAGGTATTTGTTTTTTTCAAAAAATGTCCCCCCCCCCCTCAGTTGAATATGGTTATTATTTATAAGATATATTTGCATTTAGGTTATAATTTTAAAGAAAACTGTTGTATAATATGGTTCCAATTTTCTTATGTATTTGATAAAGAGTACTTATTAATATAATATAACTAAATTTATTGGATGACTAAAATATGGCTGTAACGAGAACATCAATTCAGAAAAAGTATGTTTATTCCTTTTCATGACAGAGAGAGAATTTTACATGCAGCTGATGACCTCTGTCAGATTTAATGAGAAGTACTATTCACATTTTCAGGAGAAGAGCGGGGCGGCTTGGCCATCATGACAAGAGCGTAGCCAAAGAATTTTACCTTGCTTTGCTTTTATATGCAGAAATTTCTTAAGGTCATGTGGTACTCACGTGGCATTGGATAAATGGATTCTGAGGGATTTTTACAGAGACTAAGAGACTAGTAGGGATTATTCTTGCAGCTTTGTGACCAAGGAAATTCGATTAAGTAGATTTTACGAGTGGGTGATCGATTTAATTAAAGGATAAATTGGAATCGTGTCAAAAAATAAGAACGAATTCTCTACTATGAGTTATAAAGTGAGAAAAAATTAAAAAATTAAATTTGTTTCTAGTGAAATTATTGCATGTATATAGTGTAGCAAGAATATTTTTTCTCTGAGAAATACCTAAATGTTTGGGAAAAAAATTTTGTTTGAAAAAAAAAATTACAATTTTCAAACTTACGAAGATGTTTTCTTTCTTCAAGGAAAATATACAGTAATACCATTGAAGAAGTATGTTCTCTATTTCTGTGTATTGTTTCATACATTAAGAGTAACATATGTTGTATATTTATGGAATATTATTTTTAATAATGGTACCTAAATATATATATACCTGAAAAATATATTTAGGTACCATTATTAAAAATAATATTCAAGTTAAAGGGAAAGAAAAACTTTTAGACAAAAAATACTTTTATAGTTCAATAAAATGATTAAAATATCTTCATTAGGCATATAAAAAACCTATGCTCTCGCATAATTTTAAAATATAAATGTCTCATAAATAAAAGAGTCTTAGATTTGGTATTTTATTCCTTTCTCCCTCGCATGCCTTGGTACCCTTTAGTCACGAGGTCATCAGAGCTATCAACTGACTCCCGTAATTTCTCAATCAGTGTTAAAACTTTGAGCCCCAACAGATTTAAATTACAGCAGTTAAGCTACAAACAGTCTTTGAAAAGACGAGATCTGAACCCGTTATCTTTTTTACGAACCCTTCTATCTACCAACACGACTACTGCCACCTTAATATTGTAATTGAAGGAAGACAAATTAGCTTCAAAAAGTTGAGGAATGTAAATACATAGAAATAATTTTAAATAAAATTATTTCCTTTTAAAGTAACACATATTTATTTTGTAAATATGATAAAATTTTGGATTAAGAAACCTGAAAATATGTTTAAAAACAAATACAATTTTAAAATTATTTTACATTAAATGCATCGGCCATAAATTTGAATAATGTAAAAAATGTAATAATAAAATGTAATACTATTCCTTTGAAGTTCTTTCCTTATTTGATTTATATTTCTTTTTTATTCTTAAAATTTCAAATCTTTCCTTTCAGGACCACATAGAGACTTAATCTACTCATAATCTGTTTTTACACAAACATTCCACATTAAATTTATATATTTCCACTCTCTGAAATAAATATTATGCTTAATTGCTTATGCAATAGGTCTTCTGTTAAAGTGCAATAAGTAGAATATGTATTTACCTAATAAGTATAATATATATAAAAATGTCAAAAAATAAAAAAATAAAAAAATATGGATTTTCTAACATATTGTACAAAATATTTCTAGAAAAGAAAGAAATGATCATAAAAAAAAGAATTACAAATTTGTTTATTATTTTCATTAAAACAACGTTTGGTTTCTAAAGTATGCATTATTTTCAAACAATAATTAAATTTTTTAACTATTATTCTATGCAGAGATGAATATATTTTAACAAAAGTCTAAAAATGCTTAAAGGCTTTTTTTTTAATTCAAATGCTGAAATTGTAATGCTATTCATGCTCAGATATAACAGAATAAATATAGTAAATAATAATTATTTAAAACTTATAATTTTAAAGTTTCATAACTTTTTTTAAAATCATTCATAGATTTATAATTTTGAATGTGTTAAAGAATTGAAGCAATTTAGATCAGAGTGAAAAGAAAATGTTTGAGGAATCTAAATAATTTGTTTGGGCTCTGTACTTAGAATTTGGTTTTCAACAATAGCTGTGATCATAATTTAAAATTAATTCTTTTTATTCAATAATAATTAAATAAGACATTATTCATATAAAAATAATAGAGAATCAAATATTTGCGTAGCGGAACTCAATAAATACTTTTAAAATACCATCTAAAAACGCGAACAAATACTTTTTTTGACTACATCGAAAACTAATTAAAATATATTAATTATTTTATGCATGTGTAAGTTAAACCTCTAACTGCAGATAAAGAATTTCTTAAGTAGAAAGTTTATTAAATCGTATAACTGAAGTAAACATATTATAGAAGGGTGATCCTTATTTGATTTTAAGAATGTACTTAACAATCAAAATAATGTTTGGATATCGATGATATTTATGCAAGAATAGACAGGTCATTAGGGAAGAGCTCTAACGAGTTTTATTTAAGTGCCCGTTCTTAATGGATATAAAAAAAACCTCAAAAAACAAAAATAATAACTGAATAAAATTATTCGGATTCCGTTCCACTACATAAAATTACTCGCAAAAAGTTAATTAAAACTTTCGGGTACTTCTTTTAGGTTTCTTCAAAGGGTATCTATTACAACATTCTAAATATTTATTCGGGGTCCCACATTCCACGATATATATAGTTTGAAGCAATTAAAACATTAAATTACTTCTTTTCATTAGGAAGAAAAGGAAAAAAAAAATTTAATTCTTACTGAGTGTTTTTGTGTGTGCTCTCTAGATATACTGTAACGGAGAAAGTATAATGTAAAATGTTCTCCAAAATTTAATTCTTGGCCTAGAAAAAAAATATTTAATTAAAAAAAAACTCTTTCCTTTGTTCGGGTTGTTATGATTTTACATTAAAAAATTTACACAAAACCTTTGAATAGTGAAATGGCTTTTTTGTTTACAGGAAGTGTTTTTTATCAGAGGCAAAAAAAAAAAAAAAAAAACGCGAATGAAAACACCTCCATTATTAAAATTTTGGCTTAGGCTATTTTTATTTTGTTTTAAAGGTAACAAAGTTAGAAAAAATTGAGCATTATCGTGTAAACCAGGAAGAAAATGAATCTGAAGCTAATGAATTTTTCAAAAAGTATATCCTCGGAAAGAATTTAGAGCAATTTACGTGAAATGAATAACAAAAATGAATTTCTATGTATTCTTAGTATGAAATACTTTGAAGCAATAGTGTTTGTTTTCATATAAAAATAGTACGCAAGTTTGCTTGTATATTTAAAAAAATCTTATCAGAAGCGCTCTAAATATAATGTGACTTTTAAAATAATTGCAAATCCAAAATTAGCAATATTTATTATGAAGTCGATTTAAAATTCTAAAATCTAGAGCCAAAAATCACCAAAAAATCAAACTAAAGGGAAAAGTCGTATTTCTTAAATAGTCTTTATCGAAATTCCCCACCAAATAAACTACGCATGTACCAGGCTTTTTTTTTTAAAGTAAGTACCGTTTTTTATATCTTGTAATAGCTACAGCACTAATATTGCCATTCCACGCATATGCACTGCATACTCATGACTGTTGATTAGACACGGAAGCTAGAACTAAAGTATTCTTTAATGTTAAGGTTTTTTGTGCGTATTAAAATGCCTCTCAAAATTGAAAATATCACCAATTGTGAAGTACTTGATATGATTAATTTTCTGCCTTACAACAGACATAAAAATTTCCAAAATTCACCCGCACATTATTGAAGTGTTTAGACATATGACTCTTGTGATACTGGAAATAAAAGAGCGATCTATAGAATGCAGGCTTTCAGTATCATTCACAAAATGAAGCTGAAGCAGGCATTTTAACATGCAAATTCATGTGCACTATGTTTTGGATGGGAATGGGGAGTTTCTGGATTACATTTGCCTCGTATTTGACACAAGAAATTCCGAAACATACTGTGACACCTTCATAAAACTGCGTTGTGCAATTCAAAACAAACAAACAATATTACGTAATCAGTAAAGAGATAGTTTTGTTGAATGACAATGCCCGTCCACAAGTGGATCATCCAACTCATAATCTCATTGCAGCACATAGCTTGAAGTAACTTAATAATCCTCAATATAATCCTGATCTGGCGCACAGTGGTTAACCTCGTTAATCCGCTTGATGGAGTGTTAACGTGGTCAGCACTGTAATAAGGTTGTTTATGTCAGAAAGGCTGAAGTGTATTGATTAGCTCATCGAGTGGCATATTTCTATAAGAATGGAGTCTGATTGTACGAATTAATTAGTGCCTTAACAGAGAAGATAATTATATTGAATAGCTTATAAGGTACATGCGGTCTTATAAAAATAGAACTGTAGAAAAAAAACTGCATTTTTTTAATATCGAAAAGAAACACGTTGATACATTTATAACAGGTGATGTACACGCTCAATTATTTTCAATTGCGTCGATAGGACGAAATCAGCAGTTAGATAACCGGCAAAGAAGAGTCACCGAGTAGCACTTCAGAAATGTTCAGAATATAATTAACAGTAATTCAATGATATTAAGTATTGAATTAAACATTATTTCAATTAATTTTAACTATATCTGTTTATAAGCTGATATGTTATATCTGAACATCAGGACATACAATTAATAAGAACAATAGCTCAAAAGTAAATGCATGAATTAAGGTAATGAAACCTGTGTACGACGGATATTCAAAAAGTAAGTGTATTAAAAGACAATTGACATAATTAAGGTAAATTGTTGCTACCATTGAGAGCTGATATCTGTTAACAGGAGCCGAAACAAATTTGACATTGATTCATATGTTAGTTTTAATTTGGTAGTCATTTGCTGCCGAATTAAAATTTGATTGTTGCCACGTCGAGTTTTCGATGTCATTTTGATTCGAGTTGTTACCGTCGGTGAAACTTGGGTTCTTCACTATGCTGCATAGGAAATCAAGCAAAAATCAAAACGTTGGGTTGTTTCCAGTGAATCTTTTCCAAAAAGCAAGGATGGTTTCATTGGCCAGAAAAGTTATGAAGAAGAAAAGCTTTTCAAGTGCGAAAGGCGTCATGATCACGTATATGAATAACTAAGGCATAAACAATTGTCTAATGAGTCATGATGCTTACTGAAGCAAACCATTTTTGAAACTACGAGCACTATTTCTTGGAGATTTCTAAAGACGTATTGAACGAACCTCGTACATTTTAGATAATTCAGTTAAATTCAAACGTAATTTAAAATAAATTTTCATCGGATTTGAAGGCTTGAGAATACTAGTTGAATATATTTTCATTGGACATTAAGAATAAGGTTGATTATTCATGTGCTGACCTCCATGGGGAATAAGAAACTCAGAATTTAAACTTTTTAATATTATGTGCCCTTTCTTCAGTAGAAACAGTGGTTCTCAATCCGTGGAACACATATCCTAAGAGGTATGTAGGAGGCCATTAAGGAGTATACGAAAAGAAAATGATTGTCAGCCATACATATTTTAAAAAAAGAACAAAACTTTAAAATATTAGGAAGAATTTTAAAAGTAAGAGAAAATTAAAAAAAAAAAATATTTAAAAAGTAGATATTTTTATGACGATTGCCAATTGTAACATTATCAATTCCTGGGAAGTAGAAATTACTGAAGCATGCACTCTAAAGAATCTAATCAATGACAGAATTTGTATCTGGATCGTACTTGCTGAGGTGGCGTATAAAGTGAACTTTCTGAAAACGTCACCATAAATTTGCTGCCGTCTGCTAGGACGGAGCTAGTTAAGCGAATGTGTCTCTTTTTTTTTGTGTGTTTACATAAAAGTAAATATAGATTCAAATTAAATGCAGGACTGTATTTGTGATTGTACATATCTTCATTTGAATCCAAAATTTCAAAGTGTTTGTGACACACTGTGGTCCCAAATGTCATATTAATTATTCTAAACTTTGTGTTAATATCAAATTTTACTTTAAAAATATTTTTAAACAAATATACTATGAAAAATACAAACCGTTTAATTTATTTAAACATGTCCTATTTTCTCAGAGTTTTTGGACTCTGCTATATTATTTTGTTCACGAGGGAAGTTTGGAATTGTACTTTTTGTACAAAATTATCAAAATGAGTGGATGTGTGTCATTCGACATTAATCCCGTTGTACTTGCCGTAGCATGATGAAGATTAAATAAATTCGAAATTCATTGATTTCGTGATTCGCTATTGTACCATGACTGACATGTTACAATATAAAATTCGACATTCGACATATAAAGTTTCAAAGTTATAAGTTCTGAAGTATTATTATTTATATATAAGAGGATTGCTCCGACGTAAGTTTCGAGCCACGGTAGCCTAGTGGTCAAGGTCGTGGACTCGCGACAGGCCGGTTTTCGTTCAGTCGGGGGTTCGATCCTTGCCCGCTAAAAACCCGCCGTGTAGCCGGGGCTGATGCATGTTAAATCTGTTCGGGGTCCAAAGTCCTTCCGTTGGCATGGTGGGAATGTCAGGAGAGGGGGTGCTAGCTCAGGTGTCATCCTCGTCACTTGACCGTAGTTCAAAATTACGAGGTCAGTCGCCAATAGCCCTCGTGTTGCTTCTAGTGCGACGTTAATAAAAACTAAACCGATGTAAGTTTCGATATTTTTTTGAAAGAGCACATGGTATACCAGATGAAACGAACGACCATCATAAGAATCCCATCTGGTTCAACGACGGAAATACAGGCAATGGAGGAAGAATGACGCATGCACAGAACGACGAAGAAAAGAGCTGTTGCTACCAACCAGCGTGACCCGAGATATGCATGACAATGTGGTCGACAACGGAAGTGTGCTTTGTTATCCGGTATGGATGGCCATGTGGAACTAGTCATTCATGAACGTTTACAGATCGTGTATGGTGAACATCCTGTCTCATCAAATGGCGGGACTCTGGTGTAGCATGTCCTGTGAAGAAAGGCGGTTTTAGTTTAGTTTAGTTTTTATTAACGTAGCACTAGAAGCAACACGAGGGCTATTGGCGACGGACTTCGTAATTTTGAACCTCAGTCAAGTGACGAGAACGACACCTGAGCTGGCACCCCCCTCTCCTAACATGCACACCACGTCAACGGGAGGACTTTGGGCCCCGAACAGGTTTAACGAGCATCAGCCCTGGCTACACGGCGGGTCCTTGGCAGCCAAGGATCGAACCCGCGACTGAACGAAAACCGCCGGCTGCGAGTCCACAACCTTGACCACTAGGCAACCGCAGCCCGTGAAGAAAGGCGGAGTGAGGAGGAAGAAGATCGAAGTGGGCGCCCTTCCACGTCCACGAATGAAAAAAAAGACTGCTAGAGTACAGAACATGACGTGTGCGGATATGTGCAAAGCGGTGTGAGACGTACCGTTCATACTGTGTATTAGTTGTGCTCAGGACCAACCAAAACAACGTTGAAATGGAGCAGGCTGTACGACAATCCCTTGCATCACAGGGAACCGAGTTTTACCAGAGTGGTTTCTTCAAACTGATTACATGGTACGACAAATGTCTCAATGTCAATTGTGAATATGTCGAAAAATAGTATATGGTGTATTGTTTATGATGACATGGGTCATTTTTTTATGCAAAAAAATTTCCTTGTGAAAAACAAAATGACGGAACTTACTTTTGGAACATTCCTCGCACATACATATACAATACTTTAACAGGGAAAATTTATAGAACATCAAAAGAATATCAAAACATAAATTTTTCAATATTTATAATAAAAGTGTCAGATAAGCATATTTATACTATTTATTTCCACTTTTACTGAAAGTATATTATGCTAAGTATCTTATGGAAGTAGAGTACAGTTAAATTATGTTTTCCTTTTTATGTGTATGAATGCTAGGACATACATTTCAGTTCGATATTTCTTCATTTTTTATGTTTTCAATTTGTAATCAATTTTACCTCATAGAAAGTTTTACTATCTGAAAGTCATGAAAGGATATTTGAAATTCCCTTAGCATTAAAAAATAAAATACTCTTAATATACCGTACAGTTCTTAAAACAATTTTAAAAAAAAGGACACATTTGAGGAACAGTTTCAAAAGTGTGATATTTATATACGTGTTTACAAGCGCATTGCTAATATATTACTTTTTCCTGAAATTATCAAATTTCATTATTTATACATAAATAATAGTTTTTAATCAGCTTAGAAATATCTCTTTTGAAAATGGAGAAAAATAATAATGATAAAACATTTTTTTTCCTTTTCCAACACCGATCAACCCAACAAATTGCACATTGTGCACGTTGTATACATTATTCCTTTTGATGGATGGGGGGGGAGTAAGATTTCAGTTCAGATGCCGAATCCGTCATATGATTACGGTTAAAATTTTGTGGTGTTTTTGCTGTCTGGAACGATCATTCGAGTCAAACAGAAATATACAAGCATGATCGTTCAACTAACTAAAACTATTTTTTTAAAAAAAAAAACACTAATTTTTGAAGTAACTTTACAATTGGCTGTCGAAAAATATTTCTTTTAAAAAATCAAAGTTGAATATATCTTTCTTATTACCTATTATCTAATTATATAATAACAATAAGTTATCTGGTTAATAAGATAATATGATTTAATTTATATACATTAAAGGAAATATCGAGTTCCTTGCAAAGTTCCTGTTTGAATTGATATTTATATAAGTGTTTTTAACTAACAAATAAAACTGAAAAAATTTCTAAAATGTGTTAAAATTGCTGCAAAATAGACTTCAGCATGACAAAAAGATTATGATCTATTACTGAATGATGTATAAAACTAATGACTTGTTTTTGAAGCCTTCTGTAATGCTGAAACTTATAGGTACAAACAAACAAGCACACATTTTAATTAATCATAATCAACAATTTTTATTGTTAAGAAGAAGGGGAGATATGCTGTAAATAAACATTCGTAAAAAAATTTGAAATAATTTTGAGTGTCCTATAAAATATTTTAAGTAGAATTTAAATAAAGACTATGTATAACTGAAGTGAAGTGATACATAGTAATGTGTGTGTATTAAAGAAGGAAATTAGATTTTAATATATTATCAATTATAAAAATTAGTTACCACTGATATTTATGCATTCTTTGAACTAATGAATAAGAAAAATATTACTTTATTATTAATATTTTTGTTAAAAAGTAATAGCTAAAAATACTTTATATAAGAAAAACGATCTGAAACGATAACTTGCAAAACTGACAATGATTCTTTTCTAAACTGTTTGTCTATTCGCATGGCTGTATAATAGATAATCTACCTTAATTATGTGAAAATGGCTGTACATAAATGAACTATAGCAAACAATCCTATCAGATGCGAATTTAGGGCAAACAACCACAGTTGATTAACAGACGGATAAAACGGTCTTCTGGGCAAAGCTCTGCTGATCCATATGTGGGTTAGAAAGCTACCATTCTTGTGTTTGTCAGTTTACGATTCAAATTTTGATGCAGCTATTAAATAAACGGGATTAGTTGATTCGGTACACATTCCAGTCAAATAATTGAATCCATAATTATTACTTGAAGCATTTGTAGAATGATATGAGAAGGAATTTAAGCCGGATTTGTAATGGGTTGACTCAGCAATTAAACGTAAATTCATAGGCGCTTTATTCTATGTTACAAATTGTAACAAGTCTACATAAGAGGGTTTGACTATCTTTCGGATTGATATCAGAAAATTTTTAATCGTTAGAATAACACTTGTTTTATTTACAATTTCATCTTGAATTGTATTAGTAAAAACAATAATGTATAAATGTGTACATTAAAGTATTGAAAATTCGAGTCGAATTATATGAAAAATTCTAATAAATATATAATGTGGTGATTAATTTTCTTGGGAAAGAAACTGACTCTTCTCCTTTTCTCTAGTTTTTATCTGAAACAAATAAGGCCTATACATGTTTTATATTTCCTAATAGCGTTTTATAAATACTAATATGTAAGCAGAAGCAGCGGAAAACACACATCATAAATGGTTGGAAGCTGTCTCCATATAGTCCCATTATCTCTGTGAGTGATTCTTACATAATTCGAACCATCAGAAAATTACCAAACGATCACACATTTGAATTTGAACATGGTTAATTCCTGTCTCCTTATTTGGAAGCATGTGTTACGTCAACACATATACGCACGCACCACACACGGATATATATATATGTGGGATGGCCGATATTACTAAGTAATAAATCATACTTTAAATTAG
>BMAW01125604.1:0-35574 GCA_019974015.1 Nephila pilipes | reverse complement strand
TTTTTTTCAATCATCTGTTTTAAAACTTTCTGACTTGGTGGGGGAAACCCCCCATCATAACTTATTTGCGTTTTTAAGATATATTGGCCTTTTACACCACATTTGATTTTTTACTTTTTATCTTTTGTGTGTTACATGTGTTAGTCTTGTTTTTTTAATAATGCCGTTAAATTTTAATCGATTTTAACAAGTGTTTGGCGCAGCATAGCCTGCTTTGGCTCTTGCGCCATTAAAATTGACTGTCACTCACTCACTCACGCTATTCATTCAAGTGTAGTATTTAACTGAGATTCCCAAGTGCCTTTGCATTTGCAAAATATTATGCTTGTTCAGTCACTTGGAATTTTCTTAGTTGAATAAAAAATTTAGTTATTCTGCATTCTCACTCATTGTGGCATTATATGATCTATTTTGAGTATTTTTCTTTATTCTGATTTATGTGCTTCGCATGCTTCTCACCGGACCACCACCACCATTCTGATCTAATTCTCAGTTTTACCAAGTGTCTTACTTCATTCATTTTGTTTTACTCATCTCATGTCGGACTCAGTGAACTCTAACGCTGCAAGGACTATGGATGAACTCTCTTCCTCTTCATCAAACCGCTCCATCACTCCTGTCGCCCACAGGACTAGGGCTGGATTCAGCTCACTCTCCTTCATTGACGCAGCTAGAGCTGGTCAGTGTAAGATATGTCCTATCAGGTGCACGAGTGCAGTTCGTCTGCACAAGCATCTTCTTGCCCATAGAGCAAACAGGAAAAGGCAAAAGGCTATTGAGGCGGTCTTGGCCTTCATGAAGCCCAAGTAGAACTCCTACACTCCCATATCAAGCAGAACCAACAAACCCTGCTCTCTTGAGAAGAAGTTCCTCAGCCTTTTCCCAGAGGCATTCAAAGATTTTGGCCAGAGCGCTCAGGACTCGAGTTCGAATGCTGGTATTGAGAAAACTTCTCCCACCATTAACAGTGTCTTGAGTGATCTCCTTGACAAAATACAACTGGAAAATTCGTCTCCAGTCATCGAGAACTTCGTTTGCGAGAAGTCTCCTCCAGTACATGCTTCAAATCCAAGACTCAGTTCGACTCCAATTGGAAGTCTTGCTCCTGAAGGGTCGATACTTAACGAGCGTCCCTCTCCAAACCTCTCACTGCCACTGATATTGGCACCACTTCCGCCTATTGGCGACATGACTGAGGAGTCATCTCCAAGTGATGTTGAATATGATATGACTACTAACTGTACTCCGGATGTGATGACTGCGAACATACCGGATGCAATTAGCCTAATTCGTTCTCCTTGCCAAGAAAAGTCTCCTAGCATCCTGGACATTATCCTGTCCCAGGAATTCTACTCTAGAGAGGCTTCTCCTGAATACAATGTGATCTCGTCTGAGACTGTTCCTCAGAATCATATTGGTAATATTACTGTTGCTCCACCTGCTCCCATGATCTCACTGAAAGAATCCATCACCCCTTGCCAAACCGAGAAAGAGAAAGAAGACACTTCTATTCCTTCTTATTCTGATGCTGCAAGAGATGGGTATTGCAAGATATGTAAGAACTTCTTGCCTGCTATGCTTCTTACCCATTTGAACACCCACAGAACTTGCACTAAAAGATTCAAGTGCATCAAGGCGGTGGTGATGGAAGGAAAAAGAGTGAAGAATCAAACTGTTACGACTGATACCTCTTCCTTGGCAAGTACCTCAAGTACTAAGCCCATCACGGAAATTGAGAAGAAGTTTAGGGAAAAATTCCCTGAACTCCCAGTCTTCCAGAAGAAGGTGGATGCCTCGCCATCTGACTCGTCAGATAAAGAGTCATTACTATCTGAGTTGGACTCACCTCCGACAGATCCTCCGGCCAAGCCTGCCTTCACTAGAAAATCCTACAGCTCGGCAGTCCGTAAGGGTCTATTCAGATGCAATTACTGTGAGACACCCTTTGTCTCGAAAAGTGGGATGGAAAATCACATATTGAAATTACATACCATCTCTCCTCCTCCCACTCAAACCAAGATTCCTTCTCCACCGGGAAGACCTTATTGTCGGAGTTGCAATAAATATATAGAGGGAAAAATTTCCATGGCTGACCACTGCAAACTCCACCACAATCTTGAGATTTCTACCAACAGGTCCTCGCCTGTCTCCAAGATTGTGAAGGTATCTAATGCTCCAGCTGGCCAGCCCACCAGAAGACAAGTCAACAGCATCAACAAGGGAAAACTCAAGGTTTCTTTTGGGGTCCTTCCCTCTAAGCCTCCTGGGAAATCCAATTCTAGTACCAATTCGAAGACTAGCAAAAATGGAACTCAGATTTCTAGGATCTTTTCCTCGAAAGATGGCTCTTCTTCAGGAGGACTTACTAAAAAATTCAATCATGACCATCAGTCAGATTCCTCTTTGGAAGACTTTTCGATTCCTGATGCTCAGAAGCATCAGAATGCTCAACAGGGCTCTCCAACTAAATGCCCACTTTCCCCCTTCATGGCCATCAAAAAGGGAGGTCTCAGAATCTACATGTTCCGAGACCACGGGAAGGTTGTCACGCATAGTGAAATGTCTTCCTGGAGTTCCGGGACCCTAACAGCTGCCTCCACTTCCTCTATGACCATTGACGAGTCAGTGCATCAATGCACCCTCTGTGCAACTGTTTGCAAAACTGCAAAGGGACTGAGAGTTCACAGACAGGCTGCACACAAGATATCGGTTCGTAAGGAGGGCAACTCCAGAGAGAATCCTGCCTCTCCTCTAAATCAGTGTTCGAACTCTGAACCTACTCCTCTGAAGGATGAACTGCCAGCTCTGACTACAAATAGCTTGACTTCGAAATCAATAGTTCTGAAGGGTAACATCCTCAAGTTTGCCTTTCCGCTGCCAATGTCAATCCACTGTCCTGAGAGGAAGTGCAATAAAGTCTTTCGCACTTCTAAATGGTACACCACCAACAACTCGGTCAAGAGACATCTTACCATCTACCACAGGATTCAACTTGCTGGGGTAGAATATTGGTGTACCATCTGTAAAAGAAGAATTTCAGGCAAACCTGCTTCTCACCCTTGCCTCTTGAATGGGATGATGTCCTCCCAAGTTGCAAGCGCTGACACCAACAGGACCACCTGGGTTTGTTCCGCTTGCGGATTCATAGCCTCTTCTAAGGTCGGTCTTGAAGTACACGGCAGGGTCCATAAGAAGGAATCTCTTGCCAACAAAGGGACACCAATTGTTTCCCTTCCCACTCCGAAGCAGAGGAAACAATTGAGGAAGAAAAAGATTGCGCCACTCCTAGTTGGAAGTCCTGGTGACCTACCACTAGACCGCCCTCTCCCTGACTTCCAAGTTCCGACTGACATCACTCAAGAGATAGCACCGGAACCAACAACCGAGATTCCTCTTATCGACCTACCCTCGCCAAACATCATTGAGTCCTTTATCGAACCTCTTGACGCTTTGATCAGTGAGGATATAGATGACAGGCTCCTCCTCCTCGAGAACATAAACAATGATATCACGGCCGCCTTACAACAACATTTCCATCTGAAGAAAAGGCAATTGTCATCATCGAACCCAGGGTCAAGTAAAAACGAGAAGTTAAACAAACTAAAAGATCCCCAGACCATCCAAAAAGCTTATGCCTGGAACAGGAGGAAGTGCATCAGAGACCTGGTGGAGTCCAATGACACTCGGTGCAGTGTGCATATTGATGATATCTACTCCCACTTCTCTTCTACGTGGGCTGCTCCGACCATTGACTCCTCCCCTTCCTTTCCCAATACACCGGAACTGCCTCCAATTGCTGAGTCATTCACAGAGGATCTTGTATGTGAATGTCTCAAGGTTGCTGAGAACACGGCCCTTGGCCCTGACTTGGTAGAATACAAGCACTGGAGGGAAGCTGATCCTAAGGGAAGGATCCTCACCAGGCTCTTCAACATCTGCCTTTCCCTGAAAAAAGTGCCTGCTTCATGGAAACAATCAGAGACAGTCTTGATTCATAAGAAGGGTGACCTGATGGATCTTTCGAACTGGAGACAAATTGCGCTAAGCAATACTGTTTACAAGCTGTTCTCAAAGTGACTAGAAAGCTCCTGGACTGGTGCTCTGCCAACCAGACCCTATCCAGCTGCCAAAAGGGTTTCACTCCCTTTGATGGTGTCCTCGAACACAACTTCGTAATTTCCCAACATCTCGAGGATGCTCATAGGCTGAAGAGGGACTCTTTCGCCTGCTGGATAGACATTTCCAACGCTTTTGGCTCCATTCCCCATTCCATCCTATGGAGCTCACTTAAAGCAATGGGAGCGGATATGGATTTTATATCACTTTGCCAAGACATATACAAAGATTCCAACACCTCTGTTCTTGGTCTTGAAGGCAAGACTCCCCCTATTCCTCTCAAAAACGGAATTAAACAGGGCTGTCCAATGAGCGGTATCCTCTTTGATATCGCCATTGACCATGTTCTGCGCCTGATACAGGGGGATGAAGACAGGAAGAAGATCCTTGCCTTTGCGGACGACATTGTCCTATTGGCCAACTCAAAGAACGAACTGCAAGACAACATCATTGCTCTGTCCCATCTCCTGGAAGATATCCATCTAAAAGTTAATGGAGTGAGTGAGTGTAGAATTTAATGGCGCAAGAGCCAAAGTAGGCTATGCTGCGCCAAACATTCGTTAAAATCTATTTAAAAAGTAAAAGCCTTAAAAAACGAAAGACAAACACAAATAACACACAAAAGATAAAAAGTTAAAAATCAAATGTGGTGTAAAAGGCCAATATGTCGTAAAAAAGCAAATAAATTATGGTGCGAATGTCAGGATCGGGATGGAGGCCCCGTTTCCTGCAAAAATGCACGCAACTACTCTTGCTGGCAGAAATTCTATGCCCATTCGCGTCACACCAAGTAACCAGGTTATTGACTGCGGTCTGAAGTCGTCGCTCAATGATACGCATTGACGATCCTTCGCAGGAAATCTGCAGATCGTCCACGTATAATGAGCCATGAACTGATGGTTGCAGATGAGAAAGTATAGGTGACAGATGACAAATAAAAAGAGTGGGGCTCAAAATGCTCCCCTGAGGAACTCCTTCAAATTGAGTAAAAGAAGATGATAATACATTACCAACCCGTACTTTAAATGACCTGAAATTTAAAAACATTTTAATAAAGAGAGGTAAATTGCCTCTCAGACCATAATCGTAAAGAGTGCGCAAAATCCCATAGCGCCACGTACGGTCATATGCCTTTTTGATATCAAAGAAAATAGAAACCAAATGATTCCTCCGTAAGAAAGCAGAACGAATCTGACTTTCGAGTAGAAGGATGTTATCTACTGTGGATCTTCCTTTACGGAAGCCACTCTGAAACGGAGGAATGCATTGATTCTTTTCCAATTGATATATGAGACGGGCATTGACCATACGTTCTAGCGTCTTACAGAGGCAACTCGTCAGAGCGATAGGCCTATAGTGGAGAGGGTTCTTTGGATCCTTACCAGGCTTCAGAATAGGAATAACGATTGCTTCCTGCCACTGGCTAGGAAACACATGCTCCCTCCATATTCGGTTGAATAGGTACAGGAGACTGACAAGTGAATCCTCGATCAAGTGGCGAAGCATATCGTATGTTATACCATCTGAGCCTGGACTGGTATTGTTAGATAAGGACAGAGCCTTTCTCAATTCCCACATGTCAAAGTCACAGTTGTAAGGGAGTGGTTGCCGACACCTGAAGTTGATAGGTGTCTGCTCAGAACGATTCTTAGTCGCTAAAAATGTAGCGCTGTATGAATCGGAGCTTGACACACTAGCAAAAGAGTGGCCAATGACATTGGCCACTTCGACAGGTGAAGAATGCACAGCATTTGCAGTTTCCAGTATCGGGATGGAAAATTCCCGATACAGGGAGTTTGCAGCTTTTACCTTTCTCCATAACTGTTGACTTGTGGTAGACGATGTGATGGAAGAGACATACCTGATCCAAGATTCCCTCTGACTATGTCGCCTTACTCTGCGAGCAATTGCCCTTGCCCTTTTAAAGGCTATGAGATTTTCAGTTGTGGGATATCGTCTGAAGATACCCCACAATTTCCTTTGTTCCCGGTAGGAGGATTGACATTCCTTATTCCACCATGGTTTACTCATCTTCCTCTGTGATGTTCCACTCTTCGGTATCGCTGCATCAGCAGCGTTCACGATAGAGGTAGTGACATGTCGGACAGAGTCATTAACATCTCGATCTTGAACCATTGTACCGGTAATAACCGCTAACCGTGTGAATAAATCCCAATCTGCCCGGTTGAAGCGGTAAGTGGGGGGACGTAAACGCACCCCACTACCATGAACCTGGGAGATCAGGAGAGGGAAATGATCACTATTATAGAGATCAGTTAAAACCTCTAAATTCAGCGAAGGTAGCAGTGTCGGTGAGTGAGTGACTGTGAGGTTTTATGGCGCAAGAGCCAAGGTAGGCTATGCTGCGCCAAACACTTGTTAAAATCTATTCAAAAGTAACAGCTTTAAAAACACAATACAAACACAAATAACACACAAAAGATAAAAAGTAAAAAATCAAATGTGGTGTAAAAGACCAATATGTCGTAAAAAGGCAAATAAATTATGGTGGGGGTTTTCCCCCACCAAGTCAGACAGATTTAAAACAGATGAATGAAAAAAAGTCCGGCGATGATGATCAAACACCGGACAGTCAATTAAAATATGATGAATAGAATAAGGGACATGGCAGGAAGGACACTCGGGAGCACCCTCCCCAGCAGTGTCGGTGAACAAATGGCTAGATCAAGGGAATGAAATATCCTAGTGGGAGCATGGAAATACGTCTTCTCGTCGGTGTTCAGCAGACAGAGACTGTGATCAGAGATCAATCGCTCGATCTGCCGACCGCGAGAATTTGTACCATCATACCCCCACTGAGGGCTGTGTCCATTAAAATCACCAAGCAGAAGGAAGGGAGCTGGTAACTGATCGACTAGTTGGTCTAAATCCATTTGTGACACTACATCGTTGGGTGGCAGGTAAATGCAGCAGACTGTGATTAGTGTGCGGGTGTGAATTCGCACAGCCACAGCCTGCAACGATGTGGTCAGTGTAACGACGTTATGAGGACAGTTCTGGGATGCCAGGATGCAAACACCTCCAGAAAAAGGTGATGCGACATCAACATCCCGTCGTACACAATGATATCCACGCACACGGGTTGTCATAATACTCTTCAGAAAAGTTTCCTGAAGAGCAACACAGACAGGTTGGTGCGTAGATAGTATGGATTTGAGATCCTCTGTTTTGTGGTCCCACTCTGCACCACCTGTTTGAGCTGGTTGCCTCTCCGTTTGGCGTCTGTGGACTTGTGGCTGCCTTTGCTGTTCTCTTGCTGTCTCCGGCCTGTCTCTGCTGTCTCTTGCTGCCGCTGCTGCTTGTCTCGCTGTTCGGTCTGGTGTGGTCTCCTGCTGTCGCTGCTGCCGGTGTGTTCGTCCTTGCCTCCTGCCGCTGCTGTCTGCGTCTCGTCGGTTTGCTGCTGCTGTCTCGGGTCCTGCCTCTCCTGTTCCTGCTGACTGTTCGTGCTCCTTGGCGCCGATCGGGGTTGATGCCTCTCATTTGCTGATTTTCAATCTTCCACCTGGTGTTGTGTTCTGTTTCGTTCCATCTCTGCTGCACTTTGGTCTTTTAGCTGTTTTTATATCGCATGCTTTTTATCCTTTTTAATTGTGTGTTTTTATTTCTTTTTAGCTCCAGAGGGTGAGGCGAGAGCTCCAATTTTTATCACTACTACGGAGTTGCCTGCTGAGACCATCCCTGGGTACATTTAACTTTTTAATCTTTTAAAACTTTTATTCTATGACCATCAACCATTGTTGTTGAGTTTTATTATCTTCACCTCTTCATCTTGTTACTTCACCTTGTTGTAATCTTTTTCACGTGGCTTTTACTCACTTTTAAGCATACAAACTTTTTAGCTTGACTCTTTTAATCTTGCGTGCCTGCCTTATTTCTCAGCATGTCGGACTCTTCTGACACTATTAACAAACTCTGTGTCATCGATTATAATCTCCCTAAATCTTTCACATGTAACATCTGCTTTAACCCCGCTGCGCCGTCCAAATCTAGGCGCATCGGGCATTTCTGTGACAGGGGAGGGTATGTCCGCCATCTGAGAAACGCGCACGGGATTGATACTGCCTCCCGGGTGATCTTCAAATGTGTATCCTGCGGCCATAGCGATCGTAATCTGAAGAAGTTGGCCAGGCACAAGTGTCGGACCTCCAATATCTTTACTAGTTCGACTCCCCGCGGAGAGGACCTTTCTACTGGGGGGACCCGCTCTAAAATTTCCCCATCCCAAATCCCAACTAGGGATGGGAGGCGAATAATCGCCAGGTCTCCCCTGCTCCTCCAATTATTACCAATAGTACTGACAAACCTGAAATTCCATCAAACACCAATAGAGAATTTCCTACCTCCACCATCTACTTAAATATGACTTCTACTGAATGCAAGGCGGGCCCCGCTACTTGTGGAGCCTTCCTTGCCGATGACTCTTTAAACGATTTTCAAATTAAGTCTCGTCCTTTCGTTGCTCCGGTCCTCTCTGAATCGGGGCAGTTAGGGTCCGACCTTGATTTTGAAGTCCCTTTCGCGCCAACCCTGACCTCCACCAGGGTGTCTCCGAAGATTGACCTCCATCGTGTGGTCGATCCTTCTCCTATGCCTCCGGAGCCCCTGGTTGGTTCTTCTTCCATCTGCTCGTCCGTTCAGGAGTTGGCTGCCCAAATTCTACCATCTCCGGGGTCCGTTTATGATCCTCTTATGGACCCCGTAGAAAGGGATTATATCGATCTTATCAGCCTGGTCGACGAATTCGACGGGTCTAGGGTGTTTAATCTTCGCCCTGAACGTCGGTGGTCTGGTGGCTGTTTCTCTTCTCCCATCAGTCGACCCACGCCTAAATTTTATTCCTGTCCAAACATCCCTCCAGGATTTTCGTCTCCCGACTCATTTCGTGCCCAAGATGAGGGCCCCATTTTCTATCCAATCGCGGCTTCGACACCGATCGTCGACCGGGTGTCTTCTGGCCCTGTGGCCGAGACCCCGGCCCTTTGTTCTATTCCTCTGGACATCGGTGCCGAGCCTGCCAGGGGTCCGTTCCCATCGCTTTTATCTTTTGCCTTGGGCACCCTTAAAGGGTCGGCCACGCTCTGTGACCTTTTCGGCGCGGTTGCCATTAGGAGTCAGCTCGCTCCATCGGCTGACCCTCCTGTTATCTCTTCAGAGGACTGCTTTACATCTTCTGGTCCTCTTGTGGAGGACCCTCTTCCACCTTCGTGTCCTCCACCGGTCAGCCCTAAAGCTCCTAGGGTCGCCCCTAGTTCCATCCGAACCCCATGCCCCTACTGCGAAAAACCTTTTAAAACGCAGAAGGGGCTTAACTCCCATCTGGTCGCCGTACATTCGTACGGCACCATGGATCTGGAGGCGACCCGGCAACCCGCCATTTCTGACTTCTTCTCGGTGGGGAGCCCTGAAGTCGTTGAAATCTGTGAGACTGCTCCCCCCGAGACTTCGACTTTGCGTGTGGCCTCTATCACACCTTCTGAGGCCAGTGTCCCGGTGCTCAAACCACCTATGACCAAGCGGGTTCGATTTGACCTGCCTGAGCCTTGCCCGGGACCTTCCCTCCAGAGCAAGGACTCTTCATCTTCGTCCCCCTCTGGAGGTGATTCGTCCGGCCCTACGGGAGACTCCAAGTTGTCATCCGTTCCTGGAGTGGTTGGACCAGTCCTCCCTTTTCTCACTAAATTCCAAAAGGACTGGTCGGACAGGATCAAGGTTGTAGGGTCGGCTAGCGAGTTGGATGAGGTCTACTCGCAATTTATCCTTTCTATCGGCGGCAAACCATCTCGCCGCCGGAGTAGACCGAGGAATCCAGCTCGCCGAAATACTCGTCGCCACCTTCCATCGGCCGAACCTGCCGAAAATTCTACCAGCGCGGCAGGTTCCCATCCCAGCGCCCCCTCTGCCGGTGAGCCTCTTACCAAGCGCTATGATCCGGTAGAGGCCTCGAAATTACAAAAATTATTCAGGGCAAACCAGAAGAAGGCCCTTCAATCCATCTTGAGTGGTCCTCCGAAATACTGCGAGATCTCTCCTGACGCGGTGGAGGACCACTTTCTGAGGGTCTTTTCTGAGAACCCCTATGACCCTACGTTTAAATTTCTCACGTACGACGATCCTGTGGCCTGCCATCTAATCACGGATCACATGTCCCCGGAGGAGGTCTGGGACAAACTTAGATCCTTAAAGAACTCTGCCCCTGGTCCCGACGGAATCTTCTATTCCAACTTCAAATCCCGGGACCCAGGTGCACATGTGTTATCCTCTTTCTTTAACAAGGTCCTGGACCTTTCGACTGTGCCCTTTTCTTGGAAGGAGGCGAAGGTAGTATTAATCCCTAAACCCGGGGATCCTCATGACATTTCCAACTGGAGACCGGTTTCCCTCTTAAATACGGGTGGGAAAGTCTTTTCTTCGGTGCTCGCCGCCCGCATCAGCTCGTGGGCTAACATCAACTCTACGTTATCCCCATTCCAAAAGGGATTCCGAGAAAACGATGGGTGCTCTGAGCATAATTTCCTCTTAGAGCAGGCCATCACTGGCGCCAAGCGTCACCATCTTGATCTGTCGATGGCCTGGCTCGATTTAGAGAATGCTTTCGGCTCGGTGCCCCATCGTTTCATTCTCGAGGCCCTCGGGCACGCGGGTGTCCCCTCGAGCATCGTCTCATTAATATCGGCCATTTACACCGGCAGTACTAGTACCATCCGTACGAGCGCCGGGTGGACAGGCCCCATCCCCATGCGGGCTGGGGTGCGACAGGGCTGTCCCCTGAGCGCCATACTATTCAATTTATCCTTAGAGCAAATTCTTCGAACCGGCATCTCCGCCCCCGGGTTCCGTCTATATGGGCAAGAAGTGAAGTGTCTCGCCTATGCCGACGACCTGTTGCTCCTGGGGCAGTCCCCTGTGGACCTCCAGGACAACATCGATTCAATCTGTAGCGTCGCGGCTTTGGCGGGCCTCCGCTTCAAGCCCTTGAAGTGCGCGTCATTATCCTTCAACTATACCGGGAACAAGCGATCCATTGACGACGCTTCGTTCCTGGTGGCAGGTACGCACATTCGCAACATTCAAGGTCAGGAGGCCTATAAATATTTAGGTGTCCGCGTGGGCCTCAACTACAGGCAAGATAACACCGAGTTTTTCCGGGGGATCACCAGGGATGTGAAGCTCGTTGCGGCTTCCCCTCTGGCCCCCTGGAAGAAACTCACTGCCATTCGGGCCCACGTTCTTGTCAGAGCGGAGTTCCTTTGCAAGAACTCCCACATCCAGAAGAGGGATGTCGCTGACCTCGATAAAACTCTAATCTCTACCGGAAAGCGCATCCTAAATCTCCCCACCCGAGCCAACGTTAACTTGGTTCACTTGTCATGCAATAAGGGTGGGGCTGCCCTCCCGCATTTTAGGGCCCTTCTGGACGTCCATTCTATTTCCCACGCCCTTAGACTTCTGGCGTCTGACGATCCTTTAACATCAGATGTCGCCTTTGCAGGCCTGCGGGGTGTTGTTCGGAAGAAAATCCTCCGCGATCCCACCCCGAGCGAGTGCGCCGAGTTCCTTAACGGGAACAAGGCTGGTGACTTTGCTCGGGAGTCAGGGGACCACTCTACCCTATGGTCCCGGGCTAGGCAGGCGGCAGATCGTCTCTCAAAATTCATCAAATTTTCCTGGACTTTCAACGAGGAGCTGGGGTGTTTCCATCTCAACATCTTCCGCTCTCCCAACCCGGTCTGCGTGGTTCCGTCCATGGCAGGCCTGGTTGCCCGGCTCCTCAGAGACGATCTGGAGAGCTACTACATCAAACACTTGTCTGGCCTGGTTGACCAGGGTAAGACTGTGGAGGTGTTCTCCCAGCACCCTGCATCGAACCATTTCCTCCAGGCGGGTGATTTCACTCGTTTTTGCGATTGGAATTTTATCCATCGCGCCCGCCTGGGATGCCTGCAGCTGAACGCTACCATGCGTTTGAGCAAAAGGAATCCCAAGTGCCGTAAGTGTGGCTACGTGAGGGAGACTATCCCTCACGTGCTAAATCATTGTAAGCCACACAGCGACGCTTGGAAGAGGCGGCATGACGCCATTCAAAACCGTGTGGCCAGGGCCATTCCTTCATCTTTTGGCTCTGTGTCTATTAATAAGAAATTCCCGGGGATCGCCCAATCTTTGATCCCCGACATGGTTTTGACGAAGAAGTCCGGTGAAGTTTTTGTCATCGACTTCACCGTCGCCTTCGAGGACCGACTATCTTCTTTTGCCAAAGCAAGACAGGGCAAAATCGACAAGTACCTCCCGATCGTCGAACATCTACGACGGGAGGGAAAGGTCGCACACGTCGATGCTATAGTGGTCGGCTCTCTGGGCTCGTGGGATCCGTCGAATGATGCTGCTCTGGCGCAGATGGGGGTTTCCAAGAAATATGCTAAACTCATGCGGAAACTCATCTGCTCGGACACCATCCGGTGGAGTAGGGATATTTATATTCAACATCTTACTGACAAGAAGCAGTATTGATCCCTCCCACCGAAGAGCATCATTCGTTTCTTTTTCAGCCTCCTGGCTGATTTTTTACATCTTTTGATATTTTAGCCAATCTTTTTATCAAGCTTCTTACATGATTTTATTCTCCCAGCTTGAGGAGTTCTCTCTTCGCTGGTGTGTTTGTCTTCATTTTTATCTCAAATTTTATCGCCACTTTTATTCTCATTCCATCTTCAACATTTTCCATCTTTGTTTTTATTGATCATCATCTTGTTGATCATTTTTCACGTGGCTTCGTTTTACGGGAGTCTGGCTTTGCCCAGTCTCCCATGACTTCTAAATTTTTATATCTGTTCTCACACTTGACTTGTAGAATGTTCCTCATTGCGAGGAATTCATTCTCGGGTTAACAGGTGACCCTGCCATGCATTCCCTGTTTTCCCCTTTTTAAACTCATGTTTCTCTTTTCGTTTAATACCTTCACGAAGGTATTTTTGATGTTCACTTTTGCTCTCTGTTCTCACATTTGTATTCATTGTATATATATAATTCATTGATTTCATTGTTCATTGATTTTATTGTATTTTATGATCGACTATTTTGTATTTTATTGTATTTTATGGTTGTAGTAATGTGTTTTCTTTTATTTCTATGTGCCCTGACGAATGCTCTGCTGAACTGTGGATGGTCTCGCCGGTCTCCTTGGAGTCTCGCCCTCTGGAGCCCCTGAGAAGCGATCTTCGGCCTTGGAAGCCTCTCGATGGATCTCGTGCCTTGGGTTTTCTCTCGTCTTCCTGGCCTTTCCGTCTGCTTCCGCCTGTCGAAGTGCCGGCCTCCTTTTCTCTTGTGTGCTGTGTCTCGTCTTCGTGTGCTGTGCCTCGTTTTGAAGACTTCGACTCGCCGTGTGTGATTTTATCTTGCTGTGTCTTGTGGACTTTTAATGACTACAGATTTCCACCTGGGACCTTTGTCCCGAAAATTTATATGACTTTGTGAAACACTATGTTTATTTTTCGGCTATTGTACTCTATAAAATTGTATTGTAAAAACTATTTGCTGAAATAAAAAATTTTGAAATCTGTTCTTATCAGCTTAATGCTACACTTTGATTATTAATTCCTGATGAAGTTATTTCCAAATTCCGATCCTGACGAAGTGTATAGTAAGAATTCATTCTCCGGCTACCTGGTAAGAAGTTTATTTACTTTCTGGACTTAGAGAAATTCTAAGTCGTGTCCTCTCGCTTGTTTACTTTTTCTCTTTACCTTTCTCACCCCTTTGCTGATCCTCTTACTTATTTCTGAGAACCCTCTTTGGGCGGTTTTCCATTCTTCTCTCCTCATAGTCCTCCCCTTTTGTTCTATCCTCTTTGTCCTCCCTGCTGATCCTCTTACGCAGGCTCCGGCTAAGTCTCTTTATTGGGACTTAGTACTATCCTTCGTTGGGTGGATTTCCCTTGGCTACAAAGTACCAAGACTGTGTTTTTTTTCGTGATCTCCTGTGTCCGGAAAATTCCAAGACTGTGTTGTGGGAGTTGATATTTCCCTCCCCGGATCGCGTGTGATCTGCAAAAAGATATTGTGGCTATTAATAAACAAGATTACCGTCGTTCGGAGTGTTTTCCCTCCGGGATTGGACTGTTTTAGCAAAAATTAGTCTGGATATGTCCGGCTAATTCGTCGTGTTGGTGGTCCGGTGAGTGTTTGGCATGATTCTATTTTATTTTTAATATTGTATAATGTGCCTAGTTGCTTTGATCAAAACTTTTTATTATACTTTTATTATTTATCAGTATACAAGTTATATTATTATTTTGTACACTATATTATGATTTCAATGAGAGTGTGTTCTCATTCACATGTTTTTTACATATATTGTTGTTACACACACCATATTGTTGTTTAACAAAAAACACTTATGTAATTTGTTTTATATTGTGCTTCGATCAAAGTAACATATTAGACACATAGAATTGGTATTAATTTGATGTAGTTTCAAATTAATTACTGATTTATGTACCAATAGAACTTGCCACTCCTATTGTTACATTCGAAACGCGTTTACTATCCTCTTTCTTTATATTATCATTAAATAAATATTCGAGATTACTATATTGTATACTTTTTAATTTTAATTGGTGGACAGTCGACTGGTGAACCTTTGCGCGTTTTATTCAATAATTAATTAACTCGATCAGTGATGACCAGTGTAATATCAAATTTTGTAATTTTCATACTAAAATTACGAGTCTTACATCGTTCGATGCAGCTGGCCATCCTGATCAAAACGTATATTTCGGTTTCTCCCAATTATAATTTGTTCATTAATTATTAAAGAAATAGTTTTAATGTAAGATGTAAAAAAATCCTCAATAATGGACTTTGACCCCCTTAACTTCATCTCATCACAATAATCCTGATATATTCTTGTTCCCCTCATTAATTCCAATAGTTTGATACCACTTTTGTTATTGTACCTTAAAAACTTAATTAATTATTCAACTTTTAATTTTCGCATTTTTTTCCCCACGTGCTCCCATGTTATAACATTCAAAATTCTTAAAATCTTCCTAACTCTTTTAATTCTCGCACGATTTTCTTAATTCCAGCTTCATTCAATAGATGTTTTCTACTTTAATGTGCATATTTTACTTTTCATTTTTATCTTTATTTTATAGTAATTAATTAACTTTTAATCTTTTTTATGCACATTGTTTTCCCCACGTGGGAAACGCCTTTTTGGCTATAACTTTTTTAATTCTTACTTCATATATTCAAAATTTATAAATAACTTGCATTTCAATAATAGCTAAAATCGTGCGTAGTTAATTTTTATTTATTTTTATTTTTAATTAAGTTATTCATCAAAAACTCATTAGGCCTCAGCCATAATGTTATTCCTATGGGAGTTCGCTTAAGTCTTAATTCTCCTTTAACTTTCTAAATTTTTACAATAGAATAAAACTAATTATAACAATAGATGGAGAATTAAATTCCTGTTAATATGTATATATTATTTTTATAATAGCCCAATCCATTATTGAGTTATTTTTATTTACATCTTACTGTTCAATTTTCCGATGACGAACCATTACATCATCCTAAATTTTTAATTATTTTTTGGGCATCCTCTCGTTATTTCTTAAAAATAATTGGCCCACTGGATAGATAATTTAATTTCCTATCCGGTGGTATACTGTTCTCATTTATACATTATGTTTTCGAGAGGATGCATCATTTTTTCTGTGCTTCTTCATCGACTTTTTTTTTTCCCTTCCCGCGTGGACGCCATCTTACCGTTTTTCACTCTCGGCGTCACGCGGGAATGGCTTTTTTGCATTTTCTGTTTTTATTTTTAATAATATCTTTTTTCTGATGTCACCATTCGATGGCGGAAGATTTTCGCTACCGTTTGGTTATATTATATTTATTTTTAGTGCCCATATTCACGGAGTTATTATTATTTTCCCTCTGAATGTGTGCACTTCTTTTCCCGTTCCTACCCGCCATTGCAATCTCTTGGCTCCACCGTGGCAAATACAGTTTTCTTAATTGGCGCTTCCAGTCTCTAATTATAATCAATCCATTTTAAAACAACACCAACTAGGTAGAGATTTTTCTCCTCTATCTTGCGGTCATCTCCTTTTCTCCGTATTTTTAATTAATTAAGAAGATGGAAGCATTTTAATTAACTTTACTTATTTAATCAATAGTAATTTAATTATACTAACCCCAATTGAAATAATTACATCATCGGATGCAGCTTATTTTTCTCTATCCGGTGGTATAATTTCCTTTTACATTGGCTTAATTTCCGAGCGGATGGGATTTCTTTTCTGAAATTCCCATCCATTATCCTTCTCCCTCCTCCGTACGTGGGCGCCATTACTATATCAAGTAATGATAATCCCACGTTGGATTTAAACTTTAACTCCGTTGCAATAGTTTTCGATTTTGCAATGGATCAACTATCATATCATTAGATAGAGAAAATTTTCCCCTTTCTTTTGATATAACTTTCATTTATTTTCTAGCTTTGTCATCGCAGTAAGACTTGTGTTTGATCGTGATGACGAAGCATTTTCTCCCTCTCCCGCTTCTGTGGCCGCCATTATTTACATGTTGCAATAGACATTTTTTATTATTAAATCGCCTCTCCCATCGTGGATTTTAATCTTTTTCAAAATCTAACTGGACCACTTGATAGAGAATTTTATGCTCTATCTTGTGGTAATTTTTATTTAATAGTAATATTCTTAGTTTTTTCCCGATGGGAGTTTTTCTAAATTATTCAAATTATCACTCTTAAAGTTCATTTATTTTGTTTTACTGTCAATTCTTAACGAAAATAGTCTTGTTTAGTACCTATGGATCTGGAAAACTCCCCTCTATCCTTAGGTACTAACGCGCAATGGATTAATTTCTCCATAGTTTTAAAATAATTATTTTTTCTCTCCCCCCCATTGTAACTCCATTGCGTGGTGGTGGCCAAGGTTGAAGCTCTCTCTCGTTGAAGAAGTACTTTTTATTAATTAAACAATAGTTTTTTCTCTCAGTTTAATCATTGCTCTACTTAACTATTCTTTTTACTCCTCCTTTTCAATCAAGGGAGATTCAACAGATACTTCACATAAACAATAGTTTTCAATTTAAATATGGTCGTCATCTTAATTACAATATATTTTAATAGTTATTCTTTTGGGAGAAACCATTTCACTAATAATTACAAATTAACTCCATAACCCTTACTTTCCTTTTCCCCTTTTTCATCATAGATATATACATTTTCATATATCTCTCCTGGTGTAAAATATCCTGTTTGTAATTTTTCCTTCTGCAATACTCCATTGTACAATTTAAAAAAATATATGGCTTTTCTAAATTGCCTGGTTTTCAATACTTCAACAATACTCCATCCCATATTTAACTTGTTCAAATTCCTGAAATATCTCATGCCAAGAACAGAGTAATAAGCTGGCATGAGATATTTTCTTTTTTCCAAAAAAAAAAAAAAAAAAAAAAGGAATATAGAGAAAGATAAACAGAACTCCTTCTCTTAGCTCTAATTTAATCTACAATCTCAAATCTTAGTTAGCTCAAACAGGATTTTTACATCAGACTTCAAGGGTTTAGACTGTCCACCAATAGCATTTTATGATTCTTTTTATTATTATTTTATGACATTATATTGCATTTTTCATTTCATTGCCTTTCTTGTTTCAAATAATTACCTTTGTGTAAGACATATGTCACGTAATGTGTCTCTCCAAAAAAAAAAAAAAAAAAAAAAAAAAAAAGTTAAAATTTTATTTTTTTTTTTTTTTAAAAAATTTTATTTTTTAATAAAATTTTCTCGTTATTTTTTTCTACAAAAAAAAAAAAAAAAAGAAGAAGAAGAAGGGCAATGCTTACTTTATTATTATTGTACTACTTTTGATCTTTATATGGATGTCTTGGAGATTGTTTTCCATAATCCTCTAAGACATCTAACTTCTCTTTTCATCAGCCCCCATTAGTTACCCAACAATGTTGTATCTTTTCTTTTAAGGAGGGCTCCTCTTTCTTTCAAAATTCCTATCCATTTTAAATTTATTAGTCAACAATAATCATTTTTCTCTCAAATCACACCTCAATAATTCATTTTCTATGCCCTCCTCTTCCCTCCAACTATATACTGGCATTCATATCCCATACCAACAATTGTTTGATACATGTTGACTAATGTATGTAAAAGTTTGTAAAATTATTCATTTTTATTTAAAACTAATTAACTATACTTCTCGTATATTAAGACTTCAAGCTCCCTACACTTCATTTCATACTTAATTAATTCATAAAGGTAGCTGCTTTTCCTGTGTCATTGGCCCAACTAAAATTTTTTCTGTTGGACCCTTGCCAGCAGCTCCTTCCTGTTTTACCGAGAATCCCAATTTGATCCTAACTAGATCCCTCTGGTGATTCTGATTAAAATGAGGGGTCACACGACCCCTCTGGACCAGTTCTTCTCCCTTTTTTAAGCAGTTTAAAATGGTTTTAAAATAATTTAAATTTACCATAACTCCCTTAAATACGGTGCTTTCTTCAAAATTCCTTTTGGAACTGGTCCGTCACACTAATGTCTTTTTATCCGCCTACTCCTTTTTCCTTACCTGCAATAGTTTCCACAAAAATCCGCTCATCACTCCACGTGGGGACTTTGAAGTCGCACTTTGACTATCGAGCCACAACTTTCTTCCTTTCCTCTCGCATTAGTTGTGTCTCACTATCTCAGATAAAATAGTATATTTTTTAAATGGGGTCTGATCATTCTAAATTATTTACTAACATTAATTCCCCTGACAAACAGTCAGGATGACTAAATTACCCTGACAAACAGCCAGGGGAAGTTACTAACCACTCTCACTTACTCCTTTCCTAATGGAAAGATGGTCGTTTATTTTATTGTATTATAAATATTTCATGCAGAATCATTTTTACAAGTTTTTGTAAAAAATAGTTGATTGTTTCTGTAATATATAGTGGCATCTTCTGATAATTCCTTTTGTACTGTATATTATTTTTATTTCTATTATTTTATTACTATTCATGCCTTCTACTCATGTTCCATGCCTTCTCAGCGGACCACCAATTTTATTCATTAGTGCTTGCTACTTGTTCATTTCCAGTAGTTATTGTGATTGTGATTACGGTCACATTTGTGTCCTAAAGTTCTTTCCTGATTCTTCTAAATAGTTACAAACAATGTGTGACAAGACTCCTTTGAACTCTACAGCTAGTGGTTCCCAAGAACCTAAATCGACTACTCCAATAGCGTTACGAACCAGAAGATGTGAGACCCAGGTCTCGTTTTTCAAAGCTGCACAGCTAAAGCAGTGTAAGATTTGCCTTTCCTCGTTCCCGACGCTTCAAAGGTTAAAAAAGCATGTGTTAAATCACAAACCGAATACAAAAAGGAGAAAGGCGTTAGAAGCCATCGACTCCCTCATCCAAGACAAGAGTACTCCTTCATCCTCTTCAAAGTCAAAAGAAGATGTGGCACCCACTTCCTTGTTCACTAAATTCAAGAGGGTGTTCCCAGAGCTCTTCCCTGATGCAGTGGAGTCTTTGGAAAAAGCCTCTAATCAAGATTCAATTCCATTACTTCCTCAAAAAGATATTTCATCACCCAATAGCCTTAATAAGAAGAATATACGAAATACTAACCAATCAGTTCCGGAAAAAAGTACAACTTCCAGTTCACTACAAAAATCCACAGTAAGTCCAGCCAAATCACTACAAAAATCCACAGAAATTCCAGACAAATCAGCCAATAATAATGGTACCTCCTCGAATTTTCCTCCAGAAGATATTACTGCATGCCTTAATGATTTATTGGATGCTATTACCCATATAAATGCAAAAAGCTGTAACGTCTTGCCAGCTACTTCTTCTCTCCTGGTATTACAAGAGGACTTACTCCTCAGCACCTCTTCCTCTTCTGAAGATTCAATATTTCAAGCATCAACGCCTATTCCAAGTCATCAGCCGCATCCTTCTTCCAACTCCAACAATAGCCTGGTCCAGGAGCAATTGTCTTCTCCCATCTCCACTCCAAACCATATCCCTACTTCCGCCTCTGTAAAAAATTTAACGTCTAATTCCACCTGCCTCAAAACAGAAAAAGATATATCAATTCTAGATCTTATTCTTACAAACTCCCAAGAGTCTCTTGATGGAGAAATAAGTAATAACCTGTCTCCTCCACCAAAACCTGCCTCTTCTCACATCAACAATAATCCAAGCCTTAAGATTAACTCAAGATCTAAATTTCACTCCGCTGAAAAGGAAGGATTATGTATGATCTGTTCCAAAAAAATAATCCTTGAAGATCTGCTCCAGCACCTGTACCTACATAAACCATGCCCCTTACGAGCTAAATGTCTTGAGGGCTTTCGGTCCTGTTTTCCTCCAAACAAAATTCCTCTCATAAAGTCAAGTTCATACAACAATCCACAAGAAATTACTCCAATAGAAGCAACTTTCAGAGAAAAATTCCCTGAACTCCCCATTTTTAACAAGCAGAATTCTCCCAACAATAGCTCTTCAGATGAGTCGGTCCTTCTGGAAAAAATGGACAGTCCTCCGACGGGTCCTCCTCCTATTTCTCCTTTCAAGAAGGCCCTATACAGTAGGGTAGTCAAAAAGGGTCTTTTCCATTGCCAGTTTTGTGAGAAAGCATATGTTTCGGAAACCAGAGCCAATCAACACAAAAAAGAAGTGCATGGAATCTCGCCTCACAAAACTGTCACAAGCATTTTCCCCGACTGCCCTCCAGAAATGTGTAGGGTCTGCTGTAAAGGGCCAGCTCCATATCCTACAATAGCCGACCATTATAAATTTGTTCACAACCTTGCAATTTCTACCACCTCATCTCCTGGAACCATCAGATCCATAGTCATTCCATCCAACAACTTCGTCTCTACCGCTTATAAGCATACCAGAAATTTTATCTCTAAATCGCCTCCATCTGCAATTCCAAAATCAAATCAATATTCTCATTCCATCCTGAAAAATCCTCCTGCAAGCAACTCCTGCAAATCCCAAGTTTACAGTAATCTTAAAATAGTTGCCCGACCTGAACTTCGAGGTGCGGGCCCTTCAAAAATCGTCTCTATGCCAACCACTGCAATCTGCAAGAAGTCCTCTCCTTCTCCAATAGTCCCTCCTCAAATATCCGTTCAAGCAGAAGTCCATCATCGTAATAATTCTCAAATCACTCAAAATAGTTCACCTCGAAAATGTACCTTATGCCCGTTTATTGCTATAAAGCAAATTGGACTGCGTTTACATTATTTCAAGAACCATGGACTCCGCAAAATCCCTTCTGGCCTCAATCTTCCTCAAAATTCTACTCAACCAAATCAAGATAAAAAGACAAATTCTTCTCTTCCTCGCACAATCTCCCAAGTGAACAACGTTTTCCCTGCTCCATCTAAAATAGTCCACCAGAATACAAGTACAATCCAAACAAAGAACTGTTCCAGCATTAAAAAACCGACTCGTACCTCTCCTGAAATAACCACCCAGATCTTCACTGCAAATCCGACTCCTCCTGGCAATCAAGTTTCTAACGAACCACTAAACCCAATGATCTTCTCCCTCCCAATAGTTCCTTTTGTTTCAATGCATAATTCAATCCTTCAATATTCCTTTCCTCTACAAACCAGACTTCAGTGCCCAATTGAAGGCTGTACTGCCTCGTTTGGCACGAAGTCTTGGTTTACGACAAATTCTTCCATCAAAAAACATCTTAACGTATTCCACAACCAAAAGCCTTCAAAAGTCAAGTATCATTGTTCTATATGCAACTCCACGATAGCTAAAAACCCGGCTAAACATTCCTGTCTAGTCGATAATTTAATTCTCCCTCCTCCTGCAATAGATGGGGATCATTGGGTCTGCCATATCTGTGAGTGTTTCTCTGCGAACACTCAACTTGCAAAGAAAAATCACTTGGATGCCCACCATAGAGAAACCATCAAGAACAACTCTTCGCGTTTAATTATTCCTACTGCCTCCAAACTTAAGAAGAAATTAAAATCAAAAAGAATCAAGGAACTCTCTGAAGGTCCACCTGGGAATCTTCCTCTGGCTCGCCTCTTCCTGAAGCCAACCATAATAATCCTCCTATCACTGAAGAAACTGAACAAATACAAAAAATAGATATCGAACAAAATTCCATCCTATCTTCTTTTGCTGAGCCCCTCGACGCTCTACTCGAAGTTGACGACATAGAAAATACTCAACTCATATTTGAAAACCTCTTAAAGGACATCACCACCGTAATACAAAACCATTTTCACCTCTCTCCATCTCCCAATAATTTCAACAAACCCTCGGCTGCTTCCTACAAAAACAATAGAACCGACTCTCAAAACGCCCAGCTCATCCAGAAACAATACAGATGGAACAGGAAGAAGTGTGTTCGAAACATCGTTAATCCTTCCACCTCTTTCTGTCAGATCAATAAAGAATGTATAACAGCACATTTTTCCAATATATGGGCTCCTCCTCCGCAGACCTACCAATTTCCATGTTGCTCTCCTCCTTCCCTCCCTCAAGTCATAGACCTTATTACTCCTGAATCTGCAGCAGCCTGCTTGAGACGCTGCGAGAATTCTGCTCCTGGACCAGATAAAATATCGTACCAACACTGGAAAACAATAGATCCAAATTGCTTCATCATCAGTAAAATTTTCAACATATGCCTCAAACTCAATAACATCCCTTCTCCATGGAAGGATTCTAACTGCATTCTAATACCAAAAAAAGGTGACCTCTCTTCAATAGAAAACTGGCGCCCAATAACCCTATCCAATTCCATTTACAAGTTATTTACCAAATGTCTAGCCTACAAACTGCAGGACTGGTGTGGGACCTACGAAGTTCTTTCACCTTGCCAGAAAGGCTTCACTCCCTTTGACGGAGTTGTTGAACACAACTTCGTCATTGGGCAACACCTGGAAGCAGCAAGAAGATCCCACACTGAAGCCTTCCTTGTGTGGCTGGACATAGCAAATGCTTTCGGCTCCATCCCTCACAACATTATATTCGAAGCCATGTCCAGTGTTGGTATCGATTCCGACTTCATCCTGCTCATCAAAAATATTTACAATAATTCTTCAACTAAAATCATCACAAATAATGGTCTCACAAATCCCATCCCACTGAGTTGTGGAGTTAAGCAAGGATGCCCTCTCAGTGGGTGCCTCTTCAATACAGCTATCAATCACATCCTCTCATCTATTCAAAATAATTCTGAAAAACATAATATCCTAGCCTTCGCAGACGACATAGTTCTAATCGGAAATAACCAAGAAAAAACCCAGGAATCTCTTAACCAAGCAATTTCTCTTCTACAACAAATTGGATTCAAAGTCAACCCGTCGAAATGTGCCTCTCTACATCTATCTGGAGCTGCCCCGACTGGAGCAAGGGATACTGAATTTTTCATTCAAGATTGCCCATTGAAATGCCTTTCCGAGGCAGAATATTATTCCTACCTCGGAAAGCCAATAGGATTTAATATCTCACCGGAATTCCAATCGGTCAATGAGGCTATCAGCATGGCCCACCTAATCTCCACCTCCAAGCTCGCCCCATGGCAAAAGCTGGACGCGTTGAAAACCTTTTTTTATCCGTCCCTTTGCTTTGCCATGAGGACTGCTCAGATCGGCAAGAAGGAATGGAATTTGGTGGACACGTGCCTTCTGAAAGAGATAAAAGAAACCTTATACCTACCATCAAATGCTTCCAATTCATACATCTTTGGAGAAGCTAAGCACGGAGGCTGTGGTGTTCCGTCGGCTGCAGTCGACTCAGATTTTTATCTAGTCGACTCAGCCTTCAAGATGCTAACATCGAAAGACGGTGAGGTGGTGAACCTGGCGATCGGTCAGCTGTCGCGAACGATCAAGCCACGAATAAAGAGAAACCCCTCGGATGGCGACTTCTCATCTTTTCTCAGCGGCTCAATGGCAGAAGATTACGGCAAGACGACCAACGCCATGTCCAACATCTGGACGAAAGCTCGAGCCGCTTCCAGAAGAATTGGGGTGACTTGGTCGTTCAGTGACGGCTGTCCGTCACTGACCTTTGATGAAGTGGTCATCACCTCTTCACAAAGACGCAAGCTCATGAAGATCTTTCACCAATCTCACCGTCTTCGGAATATTGAAGAGTTAATCAAGGCTCCCTCCCAAGGCAAAGCCATAGATTGTATTGCACTTCATCCCGCCAGTTCGCATTTCATAGCAGATGGAGCCTATACGAGATTTGCGGACTGGCGATTTATCCACAAGGCAAGACTAAACCTAACACCTTTGAATGCGTCTAAAACGTGGAAGGGCCCTCTTCACGACTCCAGATGCCGGAAGTGTGGTGATTTCGAGGAAACGCTCCCCCATGTTCTCAATCACTGCATGGCTTACTCTGAAGCCATGCAGAATAGGCATAATGCTATTCTCGACAGGGTGAAGAAAGCAGCTGCCTTTAGAGGAAAAGTTCTCTCCTGCAACCAGGCAGTAGGAGATTCCGGGCTCCGGCCGGACCTGGTCGTCTCACTTGGTAATAAGCTCTATATAATAGACGTGACAATACCATTTGAGAACCGACACAACTCGTTCGTCCGGGCCAGGAATCACAAGATCACAAAATACCAGCCTCAACTTTCCTTCTTTAAAACGAAAGGCTATTCCTCTGTCGAGATAGTGCCTATTCTCGTGGGTGCTCTTGGAGCATGGGATCCTGAGAACGACCGGTTTCTGAAGAAGATATGCACTAGCTCCTACCTGAAGCTCATGAGGAAACTCTGTGTGTCGGACTCCATCATGTGGAGTCGCGACATATACATACAACACTTAACAGGAAAAAAACAATACTCTTCCTCCAGTGATGGTGTTGCTCATCTTCTGAATGGTGCTCCTGACGAGGAACTGGACTAAGCCTTCGCTTCGCCGGTTCCCCTTGTATATATTGCATTATGTTAAAATTTTTAAGTTGTACATTTTTTTCAAACATTCATATCTCTTGTAATTTTTAACCTAGAATTTTCCTTTGTACCTCATTCTCTTCCTCTTTCACTCCTCCTCTCTTCCCAAAGTTCATAGTTCTCGGTCAAATGGCCCGGAAAGATGGATACGGGGTGGCATCAGTAAATTGCGAATTTCTCGTCATACGTTCACCCAAATGGTATTACGATGGCTGGGATTAACATTTCGCACAACTCTGTTCTTATCAGCTTAATACTGCACTTTGATTTCCAGTTCCTGATGAAGTTATTTACACATTCCGATCCTGACGAAGCATATAGTAGGAATTCATTCCCCGCTGCCTGGTAAGAAGTCTCTTTTATTTACTTTCTGGACTTAGAATTTCTCTAAGTGAAATCCTCTTTCTTGTTTACTGTTTACTATTCTATCTTTACCTTTCTCACCCCTTTGCTGATCCTCTTACTCCTTTTCTGAGAGCCCTCTTTGGGTGGTTCCTTTGTCTCATTGTTCTCTCCTCTTAGTCCTCCCTGCTGATCCTCTTACTTAGGCTCCGGCTAAGTCTCTATTGTTGGGACTTAGTGCTATCCTTCGTTGGGTGGAATCTCTCTTGGCTACTTAATACCAAGACTGAGTTCTTCTACGAGTTGCTGTGACCGGTATTTACCGAGACTGTGTTGTGGGAGTTGATATTTCCCTCCCCGGATCGCGTGTGATTTTCCTGTTTTGTGTAAATTTGTGCCTGATCCTGCGGCCGTTAAATACCAAGACTCATCGTTCGGAGTGTGTTTCCCTCCGGGATTAGACTTTTCTAGGAAAATTAGTCCGGATATGTCCGGCTAATTCGTCGTGTTGGTGGTCCGGTGAGTTTTTGGCATGATTTTATTTTATTTTTAATATTGTTTAATGTGTATTCAAAGGTTCACCTTTTAATTTAATCTTTTCTTGTAACATATTCAAAATGTTATTTACTTTTTTATACTGTGCTTGTATAAATTTTACCATGTTTTCACCACGCGTTTCGCTATGTGCCTAGTTGCTTTGATCAAAACCTTTTTATTTTGATATTATTATTTATTCTTTTTATGTTTTTACATTGTTTGATTATGATTTTATTGAGAGTTTGTTCTCAACATACTTTTTTACCAATGCAATTTCAAACACACACTTGTTGTCTATGTGATACAAAAAATACTTACAAATTGTTTGTTACACACACTTTGTATTAAATATACGACACATGTGATATTTTGTTTATACTATGCTTAGATCAAAGTAACATATTAGACACATAGAATTGGTATTAATTTGATGTAGTTTCAAATTAATTACTAATTTATGTACCAATAGAACTTGCCACTCCTATTGTTACATTCGAAACGCGTTTGCTATCCTCTTTATTTATCCTCTATTAAATATTCGAGATCATTATATTGTGTATTTTTTAATTTTAATTGGTGGACAGTCGACTGGTGAACCTTTGCGCGATTCATAAATAGCAAATTAACTTGATAAGTGATGACCAGTACAATATCGAAATTTTTAATTTTCAAGCTAAAAATCTGAATATTATATCGTTCGATACAGCTGGTCATCCTGATCAAAACGTATATTTCGGTTTCTCCCAATTTTAATTAGTTTATTAATTATTAAAGAAATAGTTTTAATGTAAGATGTAAGAAAATCCTCAATAATGGACTTTGACCCCCGTAACTTCATCGTATCTAAATAATCTTGATATATTCTTGTTCCCCTTATTAATTCCAATAGTTTGATACCACTTTTATTATTGTACCTTAAAAACTTAATTAATTATTCAACTTTTAATTTTCGCATTTTTTCCCCCACGTGCTCCCATGTTATAGCATTCAAAATTCTTAAAATCTACCTAACTCTTTTAATTCTCGCACGATTTTCTTAATTCCAGCTTCATTCAATAGATATTGTTTTCTACTTTAATGTGCATATTTTACTTTTCATTTTTATCTTTATTTTGTAGTAATTAATTAACTTTTAATCATTCTTATGCACATTGTTTTCCCCACGTGGGAAACTCCTTTTTGGCTATAACTTTTTTAATCCTTACTTCACATATTCCAAATTTATAAATAACTTGCATTTTAATAATAGCTAAAATCGTGCGTAGTTAATTTTTATTTATTTTTATTATTAGTTAAGTTATTTTTATTATTAATTCCTCCGCAGATATAAAATGTGCGGAAGGAAAGTGAGTTTGCGGTCGAATATTACTCCGAGGAAGCGGACGTCAGGGTCGACAGGAATAGACGTATTACGGATGAGAATGTCAGGATCGGGATGGAGACCCCGTTTCCTACAAAAATGCACGCAACTACTCTTGCTGGCAGAAATACTATGCCCATTAGCATCACACCATGTAACCAGGTTATTGACTGCGGTCTGAAGTCGTCGCTCAATGATACGCATTGACGATCCTTCGCAGGAAATCTGCAGATCGTCAACGTATAATGAACCATGAACTGAAGGCTGTAAATGAGAAAGTATGGGAGAAATGTGACAAATAAAAAGAGTGGGGCTCAAAATGCTACCCTGAGGAACTCCTTCAAATTGCGTAAAAGAAGAGGATAAAACATTACCAACCCGTACTTTAAATGATCTGAAATTTAAAAACATTTTAATAAAAACAGGTAAATTGCCTCTCAGACCATAATCGTAAAGAGTGCGCAGAATCCCATAGCGCCACGTACGGTCATATGCCTTTTCGATATCAAAGAAAATAGAAACCAAATGATTCCTCCGTACGAAAGCAGAACGAATCTGACTTTCGAGTAGAAGGATGTTATCTACTGTGGATCTTCCTTTACGGAAGCCACTCTGAAACGGAGGAATGCATTGATTCTTTTCCAATTGATATACGAGACGGGCATTGACCATACGTTCTAGCATCTTACAGAGGCAACTCGTCAGAGCGATAGGCCTATAGTGGAGAGGGTTCTTTGGATCCTTACCAGGCTTCAGAATAGGAATAACGATTGCTTCCTGCCACTGGCTAGGAAACACATGCTCCCTCCATATTCGGTTGAATAGGTAAAGGAGACTGACAAGTGAATCCTCGCTCAAGTGGCGAAGCATATCGTATGTTATACCATCAGAGCCTGGACTGGTATTTTTAGCCAAGGAAAGAGCCTTTCTCAATTCCCACATGTCAAAGTCACAGTTGTAAGGGAGTGGTTGCCGACACCTGAAGTTGATAGGTGTCTGCTCAGAACGATTCTTAGTCGCTAAAAATGTAGCGCTGTAAGAATCGGAGCTTGACACACTAGCAAAAGAGTGGCCAATGACATTGGCCACTTCGACAGGTGAAGAATGCACAGCATTTGCAGTTTCCAGTATCGGGATGGAAAATTGTCGATACAGGGTATTTGCAGCTTTTACCTTTCTCCATAACTGTTGACTTGTGGTAGACGATGTGATGGAAGAGACATACCTGATCCAAGATTCCCTCTGACTATGTCGCCTTACTCTGCGAGCAATCGCCCTTGCCCTTTTAAAGGCTATGAGACTTTCAGTTGTGGGATACCGTCTGAAGATACCCCACAATTTTTTTTGTTCCCGGTAGGAGGATTGACATTCCTTATTCCACCATGGTTTACTCATCTTCCTCTGTGATGTTCCACTCTTCGGTATCGCTGCATCAGCAGCGTCCACGATAGAGGTAGTGACATTTTGGACAGAGCTATTAATATCCTGATCTTGAACCATTGTACCGGTAATAACCGCTAACCGTGTGAATAAATCCCAATCTGCCCGGTTGAAGCGGTAAGTGGGAGGACGTAAACGCACCCCACTACCATGAACCTGGGAGATCAGGAGAGGGAAATGATCACTATTATAGAGATCATTTAGAACCTCTAAATTCAGCGACGGTAGCAGTGTCGGTGAACAAATGGCTAGATCAAGGGAATGAAAAGTCCTAGTGGGAGCATGGAAATACGTCTTCTCGTCGGTGTTCATTAGACAGAGACTGTGATCAGAGATCAATTTCTCCATCTGCCGACCACGAGAATTTGTACCATCATACCCCCACTGAGGGCTGTGTCCATTGAAGTCACCTAGCAGAAGGAAGGGAGCTGGTAACTGTTCGACTAGTCGGTCTAAATCCATTTGTGACACAACATCGTTAGGTGGCAGATAAATGCAGCAGACTGTGATTAATGTGCGAGTATGAATTCGCACAGCCACAGCCTGCAACGATGTGGTCAGTGTAACGACGTTATGAGGACAGTTCTGGGATGCCAGAATGCAAACACCTCCAGAAGAAGGTGATGCGACATCAACATCCCGTCGTACACAATTATATCCACGCACACGAGTTGTCATATTACTCTTCAGAAAAGTTTCCTGAAGAGCAACACAGACAGGTTGGTGCGTAGATAGTATGGATTTGAGATCCTCTAGTCTGGGTCGTAAACCACGGCAGTTCCAGGAAACAAAAGCCATTAATTGGGCGCACTCGAAGTGGAAGGTCCTGTTTCCAGGACCCCCAGAGAATCATAATCTTCTGGTGACGGGTGGAGGTCCACCGTATCACTCTCAAGAGAGTGAAAGATCCTCTTTTTTTTGCGAGGAATGCTGTTCATCGCAGACGATTTTAATTTTTGCCTCTGCAAAGCTTTAGACCTGGCTAATGGCCTAGTCTGTTGAGCCTTTGCAGAGGAAGGGGTTTTTAAAATATTTATTTTTTTCTTTGTTGGCAGAGCTTTAGTGTCAGATTGTGGTGTCTTTTTTGTAGGTTGCGGTTTGATAATGGTAGGAAGAGGTTCAGGACATTGGGTGGACTTTGAAACTTTAACAGTCTGTGTTGCCGTAGCGTAGCTTTTTCCCTGTACAGGAGTACGGGAAGAAACTACACGGCGAGCCTCGGGATAAGACAAATTCTGCAGCGTCTTCACCGTTGAAATTTCCTTTTCTTCAGCCCATTTAGGGCAAGAACGAGAGTATGCAGGGTGGTTGCCCTGACAGTTGACGCACTTTTCTGCAGCGTTACAGGAAGCACTATCGTGTCCTGTCGCTGTACAGCGAGCGCACGTCAACTGTCCCCTACAAGCGTTCTTGGAGTGGCCATATCGTTGGCAGTTAAAACATCTCAGAGGGTTTGGAACATATGGTCGGACGGAGAGTCGGAGATATGCGGCCTGAACTGTCTGTGGCAGGGTAGGAGTCGAAAAGGTCAAGATGAGGTGCTGGGTGTTAAGCACCTTACCATCTCTCCTAATCGTAATCCTCCGGACACCACAAACCAGCTGGTCCTGCAGATTCTCCAAAATCTCTTCTTCCGACACGCTTTCCAAATCTCTTGAGGATACAACGCCACGGGAATAGTTCAAATTTCTATGCGGTGAAGCTGTCACAGAATAGGGTCCTAAGGTCTTCATATTCATAATCAGTTTTGCTTGATTAGAATTACAAACTTCTATTAAAAGGTCACCAGATCGTAGTTTCTTTATTTCCTGAACTGTTCCTACCATTCCTTGTATCCCCTTTTGTATTAAAAAGGGAGATATTTTTTCAAAAGTATCATTTTCTCTTTTAATGAGAAAAAACCGAAAGTTGTTATTTTTAATACCCGTGTCTGATGTTGACTCTAAATTCAAATTAGATTCGTGTTGTTCTACACGATCAGCCCAAGTTTTATTATTTGCTCTATTAGATTTGTTAGTCGCTTTGGGAGCCAAAATCGAATTATCTTTATTTGTAACCATATTGCCTTGAGTAAAAAAAAAATTTCACGGACAGACTTCTAGTTCGATGGGTCCCCGCCAGACCCATCTCCCCACCCTTTCCTAACGCGGAAACGAGTAACCGACGGAGAGATTCGTTTCAGCCGGACAATGTGACCTGCCCCATTACGTGCCCAGGCAGAGGCACAGGTCCAAGGCCGAAGCCAAGGAGGATTTCTCGCAATGGGAGGGAGGTCACACCATCCAGCCACACGCAACCAAGGCTCTCCCTCTGGGAACATTTTATAGGATGACATTCCAAAACTGTCACCGACGGCGCACGCAACTCCTCTCCTCGCACACCCTTCCCTAACCAGGGCCTTTTCCAATCACGCCCATGCGGTCTCCCACTAGGTACCTCCGCATGAGGGGTACTGGGGCCCCGTATTGCCAGAGCTAGGCATGCAGGAAATCGGCATTGATACGCCGTTGGCCTTTTAGTGTTTTAGTAGAGACACCACAAATATTTTTTTTTTATTTTTAAATATTTTTATTCATTTTTTTTATTTTTATATATTTTTTTAAGACAAGAGTTAAACAAACACTAATATGAAATAAAACTATGTTAGTTTAAACTGTTTTCCGCTTGATATCATAAAATATCAAGCGGAAAACCCCCCAAAGCAAAACACATGACGGGAAAAAAAGAGGGGGGAGAAGAAGAGGAAAACAAAGATCACAGAGGTACCTCGGGGTTGTGAAGCCCGTACTCATCTCAGGTAGATGAGCCCCCTGAGGGGCTGCCGACCACGAGAATTTGTACCATCATACCCCCACTGAGAGCTGTGTCCATTGAAGTCACCTAGCAGATGGAAGGGAGCTGGTAACTGATCGACTAGTCGGTCTAAATCCATTTATGACACAACATCGTTAGGTGGCAGATAAATGCAGCAGACTGTGATTAAAGTGCGAGTGTGAATTCGCACAGCCACAGCCTGCAACGATGTGGTCAGTGTAACGACGTTATGAGGATAGTTCTGGGATGCCAGAATGCAAACACCTCCAGAAGAAGGTGATGCGACATCAACATCCCGTCGTTCACAATGATATTCACGCACGCGGGTTGTCATATTACTCTTCAGAAAAGTTTCCTGAAGAGCAACACAGACAGGTTGGTGCGTAGATAGTATGGATTTGAGATCCTCTAGTCTGGGTCGTAAACCACGGCAGTTCCAGGAAACAAAAGCCATTAATTGGGCGCACTCGAAGTGGAAGGTCCCGTTTCCAGGACCCCCATGGAGTCATAATCTTCAGGCGATGGGTGTAATACCACCGCATCCCCGTCAATGACCCTAGTTTTTTTGCGAGGAATACTATTCTTCGCTGCAGATTTTAATTTTTGCCTCTGCAAAGCGTTTGACCTGGCCAATGGCCTAGTCTGATTAGCTCTTGCAGAGGAAGAGGTTTTTTGAATAATTAATTTTTTATTTGTTTGCAGAGCCTTAATGTTAGGTAATGGAGTCTTACTTTTTGGTTGCGGTTTCTTAGAGATAGGTAAAGGTTCAGGAAATTGAGTAGATTTAGATTTTTTAGTTGTCTGGGTTGCCGTTGCGTAGCTTTTTCCCAGTACAGGGGTACGGGAAGCGACTACACGGCGAGCCTCGGGATACGACAAATTCTGCAGTGTCTTCACCGTTGTTATTTCTTTTTCCTCGGCCCACTTAGGGCAAGAACGAGAGTATGCAGGGTGGTTGCCCTGACAGTTGACGCACTTTTCTGCAGCGTTACAGGAAGCACTATCGTGACCTGTTGCTGTACAGCGAGCGCACGTCAACTGTCCCCTACACGCGTTCTTGGAATGGCCATATCGTTGGCAATTGAAACATCTCAAAGGGTTTGGTATATATGGTCGGACAGAGAGTCGGAGATATGCGGCCTGAACTGTTTGTGGCAGGGTAGGAGTCGAAAAGGTCAAGATGAGGTGCTGGGTGTTAAGCACTTTACCATCTCGCCTAATCGTAATCTTCCGGACACCACAAACCAGCTGGTCCTGCAGATTCTCCAAAATCTCTTCCTCCGACACGCTTTCCAATTCCCTTGAGGATACCACGCCACGAGAGTAATTAAGATTTTTATGTGGTGAAGTTGTCACTGGATAAGGTCCCAAGGACTTCATCTTCATAACAAGTTGTGCTTGTTTAGAATTATTGACTTCTACTAAAATGTCCCCAGAACGCAATTTTTTGATATCTTTAACAGTTCCTACCATACCCTGAATTCCCTTTTGGATCAGAAAGGGAGATATGGTAGCAAAAGTTTCAGTATCTCTTTTAATTATAAAGAAACGGAAGTTCATTTCGGTAGATATGTCCGAGTTTTCTGCAGTTCTATTATCCTCATAAAGTTCCACACGATCAGCCCATAGTTCATTGTTCAATTTTAAAGAATTTTTTATAGCTTTGGGAGCCAAAAACGATTTTCCTTTAGTTGTATCCATATTGCCTTAATAAAAAAAAAATTTTGACGGAAAGACTTCTAGTTCGATGGGGCCTCCGCCAGACCCCATCTCCCCACCCTTTCCTAACGCGGAAATGAGTAATCGACGGAGAGATTCGTTCTAGCCGGACAATGTGACCTGCCCCATTACGTGCCCAGGCAGAGGCACAGGTCCAAGGCCGAAGCCGAGGAGGATTTCTCGCAATGGGAGAGAGGTCACACCATCCAGCCACACGCAACCAAGGCTCTCCCTCTGGGAACATTTTAAGGATGACATTCCAAAACTGTAACCGACGGCGCACGCAACTCCTCTCCTCGCACACCCTTCTCTAACCAGGGCCTTTTCCAATCACGCCCATGCGGTTTCCCACTAGGTACCTCCGCATGAGGGGTACTGGGGCCCCGTATTGCCAGAGCTAGGCATGCAGGAAATCGGCATTGATACGCCGTCGGCCTTTTAGTGTTTTAGTAGAGACACCACAAATATTTTTTTTTATTTTTAAATATTTTTATCCATTTTTTTTTTTTTATTTTTAATTTTTTTTTCAACACAAGAGTTATAACAAACATTATTAAGAAAAAAAAACTATGTTAGTTTAAATTTTTTCCGCTTGATATCAAAAAATATCAAGCGGAAAACCCCCCAAAGCAAAACACATGACAGGAAAAAAAGAGGGGGGAGAAGAAGAGGAAAACAAAGATCACTGAGGTACCTCGGGGTTGTGAAGCCCGTACTCATCTCAGGTAGATGAGCCCCCTGAGGGGAATTACACCAATAGATGGAGAATTAATCACCCTTTAATATGTAATTATTATTTTTGTAATAGCCCAATCCATCATTGAGATATTTTCATTTACATCTTACTGTTCAATTTTTCCGATGACGAACCATTACATCATCCTAAATTTTTAATTATTTTTTGGGCATCCTCTCGTTATTTCTTAAAAATAATTAGCCCACTGGATAGATAATTTAATTTCCTATCCGGTGGTATACTGTTTTTATTTATATATTATGTTTTCGAGAGGATGCATCATTTTTTCTGTGCTTCTTCATCGACTTTTTTTTCCCTTCCCGCGTGGACGCCATCTTACCGTTTTTCACTTTCGGCGTTACGCGGGAACGGCTTTTTTGCTTTTCCTGCTTTTATTTCGAATTAAATCTTTTTTCTGATATCACCATTCGATGGCGGAAGATTTTCGCTACCGTTTGGTTATATTATATTTATTTTTAGTGCCCATATTCACGGAGTTATTATTATTTTCCCTCTGAATGTGTGCACTTCTTTTCCCGTTTCCTATCCGCCATTGCAATCTCTTGGCTCCTCCGTGGCAAATACAATTTTCTTAATTGGCGCTTCCAGTCTCTAATAATAATCAATCCATTTTAAAACAACACCAACTAGGTAGAGATTTTTCTCCTCTATCTTGCGGTCATCTCCTTTTCTCCGTATTTTTATTAATTAACAAGATGGAAGCATTTTAATTAACTTTTCTTATTTAATCAATAGTAATTTAATTATACTAACCCCAATTGAAATAATTACATCATCGGATGCAGCTTATTTTTCTCTATCCGATGGTATAATTTGTTTTTACATTTGTTTAATTTCCGAGCGGATGGGATTTCTTTTCTGAAATTCCCATTCATTATCTTTCTCCCTCCTCCGTACGTGGGCGCCATTACTATATCAAGTAATGATAAACCCACGTTGGATTTAAATTTTAACTCCGTTGCAATAGTTTTCGATTTTGCAATGGATCGCCTCTTATATCATTAGATGGAGAAAATTTTTCCCTTTCTTTTGATATAACTTTCATGTATTTCCTAGCTTTGTCATCGCAGTAAGACTTGTGTTTGATCGTGATGACGAAGCATTTTCTCCCTCTCCCGCTTCTGTGGCCGCCATTATTTACATGTTGCAATAGATATTTTTTATTATTAAATCGCCTCTCCCATCATGGATTTTAATCTTTTTCAAAAACTAACCGGACCACTTGATAGAGAATTTTATGCTCTATCTTGTGGTAATTTTTATTTATTTGTAATTTTCTTAATTTTTTCTCGATGGGAGTTTTTCTAAATTATTCATATTCTAAATCCTAAAGTTTGTTTATTTTAAATTCTTGTTAATTCTTAATGAAAATAGTCTTGTTTGGTACCTACGGATCTGGGAAACTCTCCTCTATCCAAAGGTACTAACGCGCAATGGATTAATTTCTCCATAGTTTTAAAATAAT
>BMAW01125599.1:0-17993 GCA_019974015.1 Nephila pilipes | reverse complement strand
TCATTCTTTTCGGAATGTTTCTTTATTTGCAGAATCAATGCAATTTTTTGCACAAGCCATGGATGGAACTGAATGATGGTCATACTCTTTGTTTTCAACAATTCCATCACTTAAAACACGATCAAAATACGGAAATTGTTGTACAGAAAACGAGTTAACTTTTTTAATGTTTATACAGTAGGTGATTATCCAAGCATAAATAAATTTACAAATGCATACATAGAGATAAATATGATTTTTTTTATACACCTACAGAAGCATTTATCATGGCTGAACATCCTTCTACAATCTTTTTAACTTCCTAAAACACATCTCCATTAGTCTGAGACTATACTAATCATGAATATATTGCCTTCACATAACTAAACATCTCCATCAGGAATTTCTAATCCAGTATTGTACTATTTATATGTTGAAGGATAAACACTTAAGTGTATGCAAATTATTATTCTATATTGATATGCAAAATATGTATCATTTTCTAATTTTAAAACAGAATAAATTCCATTATCTATTCAAAAAATGAATTTGCACTTATGAAACAACTTGCAATACATATTCATATCGATATATGCATGGGGAAATTGACGATATGACATACTCCATAATTCTGCTCTACCATAATAATTATCATTAAAATATTTTATGAATGCTGATTCCTTATCAGCAAATGAAATTCTTAAATTATCCATATTATTTTTAAATGTTATTGAGTCCGTTTCCTCTAAAAGAACTGCCAAAAATGCATAAATTTTATTCCTTGTTTCTAAACTAGAAACAAGATTAGTTAGCCATTTCTTTAAAGCATGATGAACATGTTTAATCTCATCGCCAAATACTTGTTTAAAAGCAGAACCTGTTGTTTTATCATCATCAGTCATAATACAATTAAAATTTAAGTTGGGAACTCTTTCTTTTATGCTGTTGAATAAACAGTGCATAGTTTCCATATCTAATTTATTTGTGATAAAATATGCAATTAGATAACCTATTCCATATTCATCAGGTACTATTAAATTCATTAAATAGAAATCATACTGATTGGTTTTGTGAGTAGAGTCAATGCATAAAATTTTGTTACAGTTTTTTTACCATCATTTCTTTTTGTTTGGCTGTTTGTAAGCCAATTACTAATGAATTGTTTGGCAATTTTTTTTATGCTTTTAGAACCTGAAACCATATCTTGTCCTTGAGGTTTATACAAAAGAACACAATTATAAGCTTCATTTTGCAATTTATTAAAAATAATATCTACAGAAACAGCATCTTTCTTATGGGGCAATGAAAGTAATTTCAAAGAATTCACATGATACGATAGGTTTTATTTGTCAAAAAGGATTCTTTAACAAAATAAGTTACCTCGATCATTCCTCATTTCTCTGTTCCCGCGAGCATATTCCAGTACTTTAGATTTCTCAATGCCCATTTGAAGGTTAGCTTTAATAAATTTCTGACAAGGTTTGTTTTATTGGTTAAAAGTTTATGTTTTGAGGCTTTTAATGATTATGCTTTGAAAAGGTCTTAAAAATGATATTTTAACTGTCTCAAAAACAATGAAGCAAGCAGGACATTCAGTTGATGGTATTAAGCCTTTAACATATTTCCAACTAGTTTTCCTATTATATGGCTTTGATATTATGGACTTAAAACTGTAATACGAATAAACATTTGTTTTGGTTGTTTTATCACCAGTAAGTTTTTTTAAAAGAAGAAAAAGTCCTAGAACTCTCATTTTCTAGCCATAATTGAAAACTTAACTTATCTTCTAAATTTATTACATTCGTTGTCATATTTATTCCATGAACTTTTTCTTTTCCATGTGTCAAGTACCTAAATTTACAATTACACTCAGGATGTGGACAAAGATAAGGCAAACTTGAATATGAGCATCATTCCGTATGTTTCTGTAATTTTGATATATATATGAAACACTTTTAAAACAAATACTACATTCTAATACTGCTTTTTTCCTTTCTTGACCGATCCCCTTTTTTGTCATTCTTATTTTCAATAGCGGCATATCCTTCGCATATTTTACGGTACTTAGAAAAAGATTGTGAAGTAAAATATGTATTTCTACACAATATGCAGCATTTTGCCTTTTGTAAATACTATTGTCACATTTATTCAACATTTTTATGTACGTTATCACAATCAAAACCTTCCTCCTCGTTTAAATTATTACTTTCAGCTATATAAATTTTAAAAGATTTATTCTCGACTTTTGATGATTGGGACACGTATATTACTAAAGATTCACTTACCTAATATTTTTGTAATTGATCCATTTCGTTTGTCAATTTTGATCCCTAGGGTAAAAAACAATAATCTAGCTAATGTGTTAAAAAAAATCTGGAAATAGAAAAAAAGCAGAAAATTAAAACACACATGAAATCAATCAATAATAAAGTTACCAACAGGGGTGGATCTTAAATTAGCGTACTTTTGGCGACTGAGAAAAATTCAAATTGGCGATTATTGCCTATCTGGCGATAAATTGCCTATCTGGTATCAGAAAAGTTCCAGAAAGTCGTAAAATCGAAAGAATCGTATTTTTGTGGTAACCCTACTATAAAAGAGGATCTCGTTTCTATTCTGACGATTGATTTATTCTAATTCTTATTTATATTATATTATACTATATATATTTTAATTCTTATTTATTTTATATATTATTTAATTTTTAGCCAAGGCTATATTATATATATTTTAATTCTTATTAATATTATACTATATATATTTCAATTTTATTTCTTATTTATATTATATTATACTATATATATTTGAATTTTAATTCTCAATTATATAATATTATACTATTTATCTTTGATTTATTTAAATTGTTATTAATATTATACTATTTTTATTTGATTTAATTTAATTATAATTAATTTTTATTTTATTATTAATTATTATTTTTATTATATTATACTATATATTTGATTTATTCTAATTCTATATTATCTATATATTATAATTCTTATTAATATTATATTATTTATTAGTTATACTACTTAATTCTATTACTTTTAAATTTATTTAGTTATATTACTTAATTATTTTACTTTTAAATTTGTTTAGTTATATTACTTAATTATTTTACTTTTTAATTTATTACTAATTTAATTACTGCCGAAGAAAGCATTGTGAATGATGATACGTTTAGAGATTACCTTCACGCGATTGTCATAATTTACCAATTTTTACAGGTTTTAGGAACGATTTAGGACGTGTAATGCTCACTTTTTTGCATGGCAACGATACAATGGTTGCTAGTACAATATTTCTGGCCTCTTTTTGTAGATCGCCAAGTTAACCATACGGTTTGTTATTGAGCCAAGCCCAATTACAGTCAAAAGAGGTTTGATGCTGATCGGTTGTATAGATACGTGGTTGATCATTTTGATACTGATGCTTAGTCTTATTTTTTTGATATTGTGATGTTATATTATTTTTATTTCACTGTTTTTTATTGTTGATTGATTTCATGTGTGTTTTAATTTTCTGCTTTTTTAATTTCCAGGTTTTTTTAAACATATTTGCTAAATTATTGTTTTTTTTCTCCCAGGGATCAAAATTGACGAACGAAGTAGACCAATTACAAAAATATAAGGTAAGTGAATCTTTAGTATTATACGTATCCCTATCATCAAAAGTTGAGAATAAATGTTTTAAAATTTAAATAGCTGAAAGCGATATTTCAAACGAGGAGGAAGGTTTTGATTGCGATAACGTACATGAAATGTTGAATAAATGTGACAATGGTATTTATAAAAGATGGAAGTCACATTGAAGGTGCTCTTGTTTATTATGAATATTCAAAATGCTGCATATTGTGTAGAAATACATATTTTACTTTATTATCTTTTTCTAATCACTGTAAAATCTGCGAAGGATGTATATACCGCTATTGAAAATAAGAATGACAAAAAAGGGATCGGTGAAGAAGGGAAAAAAGCAGTATTAGAATGTAGTGTTTATCTAAAAAGTTTTTCATATTCATCAAAATTACAGAAACATACTGAACGATGCTCAAATTCAACTTTGCCTTATTCTTGTACACATCCTGAGTGTAATTGTAAATATAGGTACTTGACACAGTCGTTAACACATGGAAAAGAAGTTCATGGAATAAATATGACAACGAATGAAATAAATTTTGAAGATAAGTTTTCAATCACGACTAGAAAAGGAGGGTGCTAGAACTTTTTCTTCTTTCAAAAAAACTTACTGGTGATAAAACAACCGAAACAAATGTTTATTCATATTACAGTTGTCAGTGTTTTAAGTTTGTCATATCAAAGCCATTTAATAGGAAAACTAGTTAAAGATATGTCAAAGGCTTAATACCATCAACTGAATGTCCTGTTCAATGCATTGTTTTTGAGACAGATAAAATGTAATTTTTAAATCCTTTTCAAAGCATAATCATGAATTAAAGGCTTCAAAACATAAAATTTTAACTAATTAAAATGACTTGTTGGGATTTTATTAAAGCTAACCTTTGAATGGGTATCGAGAAATCTAAAGTACTGGAATGTGCTCGTGGTAACAGAAAAATGAGGAGTGATCGAGATAACTATTTTGTTAAAGAATCCTTTTTGACAAACAAAAAACATGAATTCTTTGAAATTACTTTTATGGCTCCATAAAAAAGATGCTGGTTGAAATTATTAATAATAAATTGCATAATGAAACTTATAATTGTGTTCTTTTATATAAACCTAAAGGAAATGATATGGTTTCAGGTTCTAAAGCTTAAAAAAAATGCCAAATAATTCATTAGAAATTGGCTTACAAACAGCTGAACAAAAAGAAATTATGGTAAAAAGCTGTAATAAATATTATGTATTGACTCAACTCACAAAACCTATTTATTTCCTATTTAATGAATTTAATCATACCTGATGAATATAGAATAGGTTATCCATTTGCACATTTTATCACGAATAAATTAGATATGGAAAGTATGCATTGTTTATTTGATAGCATAAAAGAAAGTGTTCCCAACTAAAATTTTAATTGCATCATTACTGATGATAAAACAACAGGTCCCGCTTTTAAACAAGTGTTTGGAGATGAGGTTTAACACCTCCTTTGCAAATGGCATCTTCATTGTGCTTTAAAAAAATCGTTAACTAATCATGTTTCTAGTTTAGAAATGAGGAATAAAATTTAGACTTTTTTAGCAGTTCTTTTAGAGGAAACTAATTCAATAAAATTGAAAAATAGTATGGATAATTTTAAAGTTGCATTTCCTGGCAAGGAACCTACTATCATTGAATATTTCGATGATAATTAGTTTGGTAGAGTGGAATTATGGAGAATGTCACTTTCTGCATGCATATACCAATATGTATTGTAAGTCATTTCATAAGCGCTAATTCAATTGTCGAATAGACAATGGAATTGATACTGTATTAAAAATAGAAAATGATACATATTTTGCACATCAGTAGAAAATAATAATTCGCATATACCCAAGTGTTTATGTGAAGGCAATATATTCATGATTAGTATAATCACAAACTAATGGAGGTGTGTTTTAGGAAGTTAAAAATATTATAGAAGGATGTTCAGACCATGATAAATGCTTCGGTAGGTGTATAAAAAAAATCATATTTATCTCTATGTATGCATTTGTAAATTTATTTATGCTTGGATAATCACCTACTGTATAAACATATTAAAAAAGTTAACTCGTTTTCTGTACAACAATTTCCGTATTTTGATCGTGTTTTAAGTGATGGAATTGTTGAAAACAAAGAGTATGACCATCATTCAGTTCCATCCATGGCTTGTGTAAAAAATTGCATTGATTCTGCAGTTGAAGAACATTCTGAGAAGAACGAGAAATCTATGAAACTAATATTTTACTTGCCAAATTAAGTTTCTTATTGCAAAATAAATTTGTCAGAGTTACTCTGTTATTTTATTTAAATAGCAATTTAAAAACTATGGCTTCAATGTGCGAATCAGTTGCAGAAAGAAACAGTGAATTAAAACTAGAAAATAATTTGGTTACCTCCCAATCAGCTTTTAAACTAGCAGTGTATATTTAAACGTACCAGTAAAATTAAAAAATTGAAGATGAAAGCTTTGGGATATCCTTCTTTAATTGTCAAGAAAGAAACAAAGAAGTATTTAAAAGTAGAGCAATCATTATTATGTAATGCAGATAGCGTGTTTAGGAAACCAACTGGATCTTTTACCCCAAAATTAGTTATGTATCTAATTACAGTCAAATAGTTTTACATATTGAGGACATTAAATTACATTTTTATGAGGTGAAATCGTTAGATAGTTATGTATCTGATGAGGAAGTAAGTATTGTTTTAAAAAAAGAACAAATTTTCATGAAGGATGGGTGTAGGATAGTATAATTGATCCATTCAAATCAAAAGCATACAAAGTAGAGATTTCATCATGGAAAGATGTTATCACATGCAAATTCTGGAAATTAGAGGTAATCTTGTTAACTTCTTTGATTTTAACCAACTTAGGAATGCAGAATTCATTTTCATTCCCATTAATGTGTCTTGTCATTGGGTTTTATTAGTGGTTGAGTTAAATGTCAAGAAATTATACTTTTATGATCTTTAGATTTTGGAAACGAAAGTAAGTATACTAAATTAATAGATTTCTGGAAAACTTTAAATACTTTGTTACATGAAGAACAAGATATTCATATTTCATATCCTATTCATCTAAAACAAACTGATTGCATGAATTGTAGTGTTTTTATATGGTACTTTACAAATAGGGTATTAAACAGAGAAACGATAATTTTGATATAAAGGAATTTAGAAGGTACATGTTTGATTCTTTTGCAGGTAAGTGTGTAAATAATATCTAATATATTGTATCAGATTATATTAACGTTTTTTATCAATGCAAGCAGAATTATATACACTAGGTAAATTTATTCGAGTAGCTTTTTAATTATTTAAAGTACTGTATAAAATGAATATTTTAATTCTTCTGTGTTTCATTTGTAAACTATTAAAAATTCATTATTTTGTGTAGTAAAAGTAATTGTGAGTTTTTTAAAGTGTAAAGGAATATATATCTGAGGAACCTACCTTTCCTGCTGGAAAAGGAGTTAATGCATTTACATACCATATCTCCTGGGTGATGTGGAAAGTGGTGGAGATAAACCATTTTCATATGATGTATTACTTTAGGGAAATATTTTTAATAGTTCCTATTTTCCAGGCAATTATCTATTTTATTATGTGTGTCAATCAACCGAATGCTGGAGACACTGTTGTATATTGGAAGTTTTTGATTCGAAGAGAATGTTAGATGGGATTTCCATCTGTGGTGACATTAAATTTGCATCACAGTTGTGAAAGACTTTCTGAATTCGTAAAAAATAATAGGCAAGTTATATTTATGTGAAAAATATGTAATGGATCACTCTCTATACCATATGAAATGTAATTATTATAGTTGTATATTAAATATTATTACAGTATATATATGTATATATGTTGGGTAAATGAGTAAAATCAGGAATACCAAGTAGTAATTTCTTTTCTCGAGGAGAAAAATTACAGTTTAAAAAAAATAAATTGTGGTTTTCTTAGCATCGCATCATTTGCAGTATTGCTTTTGTTGATATAATAAAGGAAAAAAGCAGAGAATGCAATACAATTTTATTTTAATTAATTCGTGTGCATTTCTCCCACAATATATATTAAATAGCTGATACCTTATGGTAACTAAAATATTATATCAATAGCTTCTGATATCTTTAACTTATTAATACTGACTTTTTTATTATCTTTCGATTGGTTATTGTTTTATATATGATTAACAGAACTTGAAAGAAGTAAAACTGAAAAATATAAACAAAAGATACATCTAATCTTTGTTTCAACCTATATTATCGCGTTTTCTCTTGGTAGCTGCGACGAAAAAGTAAAACAGACAAGTTGCTGAACAGGACATTAACTTGCAGATTTCATCGAATTATTCATGAGTTAAATACTTTTTTGAAATAAAAAGAAAACAATCACAGCCAAGTCCATTAATTTTTTTCTTTTTCATTTTTATTTATATTGTTGCTTTTATTTATTGAGAGAAATTTGTTTAGAAAAAAAAAAAAAAAAAACCCGCCATTTTCTACCTTTCCATTCATTATCTTATCAAGAAGTTTGTGTTATGATAATAAAAAAAAAATACAGTCTCATTTTGTTATTTTGAGTAGGATAAGCTTTGAAATCCACTATTTTTTCTACACTTTGATCAAGAGGTTCCTTCAAGAAAACGTTAAGCTCAAAGGGTTCCCAAAGTGTAAGGTTGAATACCCCTGTTATAGATATTGTTTCACTATAAACAAAATTGAGTTAAGGTAATGGTCTTAAAACTTTTGTTTTTTTCAGTATGATAGAAATTCAAATAAAATCTTGTAAAAAAAAAGTAAATAGAAACATGTATATATATATATATACAGAGAAATTTAAAATAAATATATATTATAATCTGTGTCGCTTTGTTATAATAATTAAACTCCTAATAAAAGCAAGTATATAAATTTTCTTTCCTATTGAGACATTTGAGGTTGGGTGCAAAATTATCAAAAAAAATTCAGATAATTATTTTTCAGTTAATACAGCTTCGCATACTGACTTTTACAGCAATTTGTTCTGACCAAAATTATCAGCTTTATATATTACCGGGAATTTATTTTTAGGTGGATCAATTTTGCCGAACCAGATACTTTTCAATTTTTTGATCGTTTACTTCAAATTTAACTATATTTAAGCAAATATATTCAATTTAATAATTTATCGTTTTTCTTTAAATTTTTAACCATCGTAATAACATTATGTTTTCCATTTCTCAATATTTCAACGTTTTCTTTAATTCTTATATTTAATTGAGTAATTTAATAATAACTACCAAAAAAAAGAAAAGAAAGCGCACCTTGGGCGGCTATATCGATGCTCTCCACCAAAACTTTGCATAGAACTTTTTTACTATAAAAATTTATTTTATATAATTAATCAGTGTCTTTCAAAATTTAAGATATTTCCTATTCAGTATCGGATAAAATGTTTCTCCTAGCATTGTCGATCTTTTCTAGTGATACGATTTTAAACGTGAAATAGGAGAAACGGGCTCCCCCTCCTACTGGGGGGACGGCAAGGACGACACAGATCAATTACTCGTTTTCTCTGAAGGGGGGGGGGGGACATAGAGAAATGCTGCAGCGATTGCAGATTGTGAAACAAGTCACTGAAATATTCAAATTCACCTTGTGACGTCATTTCAAAGTTCATGATAGCTTTCAAAACATAAACATAAGAAAAATGGAAAAAAATTAATAATATTGTTAAAGATTGAAAAATATTGTTAACCTGAAGAGTAAAATTTTTAAAAAAGAAATGGGTTAAGAAAAAATGAATTATTTGGAAGGAGAAAGTAAAAAAAAAATTGACACATAAAAATTCGTGGCATGCGATTTTCGTCAGTCATGGGACGACCTCGACACTAAATACCACCAGCAGGGGCTGATGCATGTTACATCGATCAAGACCCATAGCCCTCTTGTTGGCGTGGTTTAAAAGCAGATCTGGAGATGTCACATCCGAATTGACGTCTGTCACTTCACTGAAGTACAAAAAGTACAAGGTCTGTTGCTAACAGCCAGTTGTGTTTGCTATCAGTGTGACATTAATCAGACACCAAATCAACTACAAATAGCTAAAATGAAAGTTTTTTGTTTGTAAATTCTGTTTTTTCATTTTATACTAGTATTAACTAGCCTACTCGATACCTAAATTGTATTTGGCACATAGTAAACAATTTAGGAAAATTTAAAGAAAAAATTTACTGGTCAAAAATATATATATATATAATGTAAAAGAAAATTTATTTTTTACTGTGAGGTCTATCTGATATATCTCCAACGAAAGTGTACCAAAACTCTAAATATAGCAAGAAAAAATCCAAAGAGTATGAAAAAAAACAGTTTCAACCTCAACAGAAGAGGTTGGTGCGATTGAAAGAAAAAAAAAAGACGAAGGGTTACCAAAATTCAGATGAAGAATAAAAAAATTATCCGAAACTATGGTTAAGATACCAGTATTAGAAAAAAAGCAATGAAAGAAAATTGTTGATGAAAGACGACTTCAGTCTCAACAGGAAAAAGTTTGATTCTAAACTGAAGAATAAAGGGAACAAGAGAAATTATCTAGAATCCAGGAATATAATAGAAAAGTTAACTCAGCCATATGAGGACAAATATCATCATTAGAAGAAGCCGTTAATGCTGAGTGATGCTGCTGAATAGTTAGAGAAAAGTTACAAAAGAAGTACATGGAAAATACAGAAGGAAATAAAGAGAACGGAAAAAAGAAGACAACAATGATGTCAAGAAGCATTCACACGTTTAGAAGGGACAAAAAAATTAACTAGAGGCTTCAAAAGCTGATGATTTTAAAGGATGTTACAGGAAAAGAATATTCCTATTGATGGAAAAGAAGAGTGATTCATCAAAACAGGCCCCATACAAATCCAGAACAGTTGGGAAGAAACTAAAGTCTTGACGTTTCAATTTTGGTAAACAGACAGGTAGGTTAGCTGGTTACCCTCAGCAGAAAAAAGATACAATTTAAAATGAAAGAACGGTTTCCAACAAAAGAAGAAAAACAATAAAGGAACCCTAACATTTCCGTCCGTAGAAAAAGTCGCAAAACATGTTTTGAGAACAACATCGCATTTAGAAAAGATTTGTACAGACAGGACTTTCAACAAAAAATAAGGAAGATATCAGACTCGAGGGAGAAAATCCCCTCTCAAAAGCGAAAGGAAGCTCCGTTTGACCCAAGGGGTGTCCCAGCAGGACTTCACTGAATGAGTCTGCATTCCCAACCTAAATGTGGGTTCAGGACCCCACACGAGTTGCCTGGCGAAGAAAGGAGAAAGGGAAAGAGAGCAGAGGGGGCAGGAAGAGGACCGCATTTCGAGGACCAAGAGGGATGATCATTACAAAGTGTGGGAAATTTTGAAGGCCTTATAAACGACAAAACGGACCCCTCCCAGAAGCCGACAGTGAGAAAACTCCCGCTCCCTACTTCTGGCCAGAGATTACCGAGTGGTGGACATTTGCTGACAAAGAGACAAAATTTCAGGAGGAGTCAGGTCAGTGCACTTCGGGGAATGTGTTCCCCCTCCTTTGATCAAAAATGGCAGATTACAAATGGTTGAAGAATTTTTTTTTATTTCTTTTTTAGAGACTTTGCAGTGACGACAAAAAGAAGGGACTAAAATAGTAATTTTTGCAAGAACTTTTTAAAAACATGTGGCGGTCATGAAACGGCAGCGCGCAGATTCGAACCCCTGGACCAAGGGGTCCAAAGATGACAGACCTACCAATCAGGCCGAAAAGATATCCCCCCTCGGGCTGGTTGAGTAAAGACGCTGCTCAATAGCAGCACCAGAAGGAAGTCGCTACACACACTCCCCTCAGTATCATCACCATTGTTACAGATAATAAACGTGCACCAAAACGTTCAAGAAGGTCTTTTTTTTTTGCCAGAAGGCGCCGAAAACGTGCACCAAGAACCGGAATATCACTATTAGTGGTCATACGCGCTTGTCTTAAAGACCTGAGAGACAAGCGTTTTGCATCGGAACATATGCAAACACCATTGCTGCCACCTAGGCCGTGCACATACAGATGCTCAAGCCCTGAAGGTCACCACTAACGGCGATCGTCGGGGCATATACGGTGGTAGGTACAGACGGTTGACATTGCTGCCAAAATCTGAACCAATTTCTTGTTCAGAAGGCCTGATTTATAGCTGATGACCCGTTCAAGAAACAAGCATGGTCTCGAGCTAATTCGAGCAGTTGTCCAGATTTACTATCCGACGGAAACTCTGACACCTGTGAATTGGTAACGTCCTATCTATGGTTCAGACCTCTGAGGCGTTGAAGTCGGCCAAAATTTTTATTTTTTTACTGTCGCCTTGAAGTTTCGGGTTAACTACATCTGGCTCTTACACCAGTGCACTTTACGCCTTTGTGCTCCTCTTGCGCCAATAAACTTCACGATCTTTCACTCATTATCCCACACTAACAGATAGAGATGTCGCTTGAAGGTACAGATACTAAAAGTGAAGGGAGCTGTAGGTTTCAAATATGGTTGTGAAAAGAGTAACAGTTAAGGTCCCTAGTTTTGGCCCGTAATGTAAACTATTTTTTATGCAGCTTGAAGCTAGTTTTAGTTAGCTGGCGTGAGTAAACAAGTTTGATATCTCATTCCCTTCATTAGACCTGAAACTCTTTCACAGCCTCGGGTAAGTGTGTGAACCACCCCTTGTCTATATCGGCTCTAAGAATTTGCTATAAACGAGTTTAAGTATGCTAAAACCGGGAAAGTTAAAACTCTGTGAGGATTTGGAACACGTTGATAGATCCCCGTTTTTTGTTAGATAAATCGAGAATTAGTAGAAACATGTAGACGAATCTTTTTCTTAAAAACATACTGGATGAGGCGTTTTGCCACCAGTTCAAGATGAATTCTGGCTGTTAGTTCAGAGAAACTAAACAATTGGAAGGCGGACAAAAGTTGAGTTTCCAGGGCAAGTAGGCTCGTTACGAAATCGTTTCGATGGTACAGCAGTCACTGTTAGTCGTCAGGATGAGCAATTGCTTTAGATGCAACTTAACAGTTAGTGAACTCTCGAGTTAGCATTGGTCGAGGTTCAGAACGTGCTCCATTAAAATCCACAACTCAGACGAAGTACACTCTGGTATCTGACGAATTAGGCTAAGAACGCAGGAAGGTTGGCTGTGCTCCTCATTTAAATATCAGGAAAAGGCATGCTTGCATACCTCATGTGCATTTAAAAAAACTCAGTCTCACTCACGGAGTAGCGATCTTCTGTTTTGGTAAAGTCAAGCTTGAGCTTTTTTGTTAATATAAACTAAATCATTAGCCAGTTTTCTTGTTGATACTGGTAGTGATGTTTCCTGTTATCCCTAAGCGTGTAACTAAAGTAATGGGAAAACGGTCTTTTTATACGCAGCTAATGGATCTAAAATCAAAACTTTTGGTTATAAGTTACTGACACTTGATTTAGGTTTAAGACGTAATTTTCAATGGCCTTTCATTGTCGCTGAGGTTACTAAGCCTATTATCGGTGCGGACTTTTTGGAGCATTTTGGTTTGCTGGTTGATCCTTTAACTGATTTAAAAGCTAGAGGCAAAACTACTTTAAGTAATGTCCCAGTAGTAAAAACCATTGTCGGGAATTCCGAATACTTGGATCTTTTGCGTAAGTTTAAGGAGATTACTCAGTTGAACGTTTCCCCTAAGAATACAACTAAGCACGATACTGTGCATTTCATCCCTACAGTTGGACCCCCCGTTTGTGCAAAAGCTCGTCGGTTAAATCCAGCTCAATTGAAAATCGCAAAACAAGAATTTGAGTATATGATGGGGAGAGGTATTTGCAGACCATCGAAAAGTAATTGGTCTAGTCCCTTGCATATGGTTCCCAAAGGATCATCAGATTGGAGACCTACGGGAGATCTGTCTACAAAAGATCGCTTCCTCCTTTTCTTTAAAACGGCTTGCAGTTCCGCAGACAAAAATGACGTCACAAGATGACGTAGGCAGCCTCCACATGACTCCCCCTCCAGTCTCACGAAGGGAGACGAAACCTTACTTTCCTGCCAGATCTTGTTTGATATGCTGGCGGATCTTGTTGGATGTTGGAATCCCGCTCCACTGGCTCATCAGATGTTCCCAAAATGAACGCCGGTTTCAACCGATCCATCGCAATGAGGCGCTCTTGACCCTTGATAAGGACAATGAAATTTTTGGGTAGTCGACGGACCACCTCAAAAGGACCCTCATATTGCATTTGCAATGGCTTTTTGAAAGGAGGCCGGCGGACGAAGACATGGCTACATGTTTCCAAATCTTTGGGAATATAAACTCTCTGAGGACCGTGACGGAGAGGAAGAGCAGGACTTATGGATCTAATCAGCCTCTGTAATTTCGCCACGTAGTCCGGACATCTATTGATGTTTCTCTCCTCATATAATTGTCCCGGGAGGCGAAGACTTGATCCGTATACCAATTCCGCTGTTGAGGCTTTCAGGTCTTCCCTCAAGACCGTCCGGAGTCCCAACAGGAAGCGCATCCAGCCAATCTGTTTTATGGCAAGTCAAGGCTTGTTTTAGGGGACGATGTAGGCGTTCTATCATCCCATTGCACTGTGGAATATAAGAAGCGGTACGAGTTAAATGGATGCCCAGAAGTTTTGACAAACATGCAAAGAGACCAGATTCGAACCCTGGTCCAAGGGATCCGAAGGCGACGGGCCTACCAATCAGGCCAAAAAGATATCCCCTCGGGCTGGTTGAGTAAGGCCTTTTAATCAGTGGCGCCGATGTAGAAGGATGTCGCTACACACTCCCCCTCCAGTATCATCGCAGCGTGATGATACGGAATGGAGATAAACGTGCGCCATTTAGTTCAGAAGGTCTTTTTTTTGCCAAAAGGCGCCGAAACGTGCGCCAGAACCGGAATATCACTAGTAGTGAGTCGCACGCGCTTGTCTTAAGACACACAGAGACAAGCGTTTCTGCATCGGAACATATGCAAACACCGTGCTGCCACCTAGGCCGTGCTGCCACCTAGTGCTCAAGCCCTGAGTCACCACTAACGGCGATCGTCGGGGCATACGCAATCAGTAGGTACAGGCAGTCGGGCTGCCATCTAGTGATCACGTCCGGGTCACCACTTGTGGCGCTCGCGAAACGGCAGCGCAGATTCGAACCCTGGACCAAGGGGTCCGAAATTGACGGGCCTATCAAACAGGCCGAAGAGATATCCCTCGGACTGGTTGAGTAAGACCTTTTAACCAGTGGCGCTGATGTAGAAGGAAGTCGCTACAAACAATTATTTTGTAATAAGAATTAATGAACAGTTATTTTCTCATGGAACATTAGAATATTTCAAGGACTGAGTATTGAAAGAACTTTTAATTTGATTATCTTAAAAAAAAACTATTGATTGAATATTATTCTTAAGAAGTATTTTATTAATTTAGTTTTTGACAAGGATAAGTAATTTTAAATATATCAACAATGTTTTATTTTGATTTCATTATTTTGAAACAGAAAATGATCTATTTTGTGTAAGAATTTAAAGTTAATGAATGTGCTAGCTTTTAATGAGTGTTTTATGGAATAAACGGTTCGAATCTTAAGTGTGCCAACAAAGGTTTTTATGTTTATGTGATCTTTTATGATGAGAAGAATAATTGATATTTCGAGGTAATATGATCGACGAATTTTTATTTTGTGATGATGTAGGAATATTTTATTATATTTTGTGATGATTAGGAATACAACTTTGTAAGGATTTTGGAATATATTGAATTAGGAATGTAAAGATTTAGGGATACAATTTTGTAATGATTTATTTTGTAAGGGTTGATTTAGGAATGTGCTTTCGTAAGGAATTTAGGAATGCGATTTTGCAATGATTTAGGAATGTTTTATTATATTTTGTAATGATTAGGATTATAATTTTGTAAATATTTAGGAATATAATTTTGTAAGGATTTATTTAGGAATGTGCTTTTGTAAGAATTAAGAATGTGATTTAGTAATGATTTAGGAATGATCTTTTTTTGTAAGAATTCTTAGAATTGTGTTCTGATGATTGTGTTATGTTAAAGAATTTCTTTGCTACATGTATGAACCCTTTTGAGTCTATAAGAGTTAAGCATATTCTATGAAATGAGAATATCGAAATGAAAATTAATATTTTAAGTATGTAAAATTAAAAAAAAAAAAGAGGAAGGGAAAAAAATTAATATTTACAACTGTATGAATTAATCTTTATGGAGGATACAGATATTCGATGTTTTGAAGTATGAAAATAGTAATTTGTCAGATATGAGTACTTTTTAAATTTTCATGTGGCAATTGATGTTTGAAATTAGATTTGATAACAAAAAAAATATGTGTATGAGTTCGATATTTTGAAATATGAATTTTGTGTTGATATCTCGCTATGAATATAAGAATGTGTTTATGTAATTTTTAAAGAAAAAGGAGAGGTGATGTGTATGCATCACTCTAAAAGATGTTGAGAAGTAGTATTTTAAAGTGTTTTGGTAATTTTAGTATTTTGTTATGAAAGAGAAATATAGTATTTGAACTGTATGGTAACTAAGATTTTTGTTTTGAAGACTTAAATTAGAATTATTACTTAAGAGGAGAAAGATTTTCTTTATATGTGCGTTGTGGAATGATAGATAATTTGCAGTGAAATGTAGATATAAGGGTGATTATGTAAAATGTTTCGTGCATGATTACTGATATTTTATCTGTATACGGTAATAGATATTTGCTATTTTAAGTATTTGAGGAATTTAAGTATTGATATTTGTGTATAATTATTGATATTTGCTATTTTAGGTAATTGAGGAATTTAAGTATTGATGTTTGTGTATAATTTGATATCTGCTATTTTAAGTGTTTGAGGAATTTAAACATTGATATTTTTGTGTATGATAATTAATGGTTTTAAAGTGTATCAGTTATTAATGATTTTGTGTTAATTGTAACTGTACAATTGGGACAATGGTATATATCAGGTTGGCCGAACTGTTAACTTCCCTACTTAGAGCCTGCCTCTAGAGGGCGTTCATTTTGTAAAGGGAGAGAGTGTGATGTCACACGATCCCCTCAGACGGGACCTGACCGAATCTCCGAGAGGAGCTGTTGTAAACGAGCGGTAGTAAGGAGCGTAAATAAATTGTTGTTGTTATACAACCCGATGTGTTTTTGTCTTAGGACAACTGTGAACTGAAATCTGATAATTAGTTTTCAATAACATATATATATATATAGATTTTAGACATTACAAAAACCTAATTATCTTGTCTCATAACAAAACAATAGATAAAATTAACGAAAAATGAACTTTAAGTAACAGAATTGTCTGATGTCAAATAGATTTAGTCGAGTCCAGTCATGATTTTAAGAAAATTTTGACGGTAGTCTCATTTTCCGACAAGTGACGTTTCTTCGGTGTCATGACTCTTCATCTTTGTAGCTACATTATGGCGAATTCTGTAGCGTCTCATTGTTGCTCAATGTATTCAATTGCAGTTATTAGAGTTATAGCTCCGTTGAACGTTATTGGTCTACGGAGGTCAGGGACCCTTAAGTTCGAATAAGGGAAATTGTGCAAATGAATGACAAAGTGGGTGTTTTTCTTGATGTGCTGTAGAAATCACTTCTGCCGACAGGTTTTCGAAGAGAAACGGCTAGTTAAAGTACGTGAAATGGAGAAGAGGTGCATGACGTCAGATTCGTCTGAGATCAGGAAATAAAGGCTCTCATTCACGACTACCATATTCAACATAAAGTTATTTCATTGATACAGGGGGAAATCAGGGTATTGAAAGAAAAAAATCTAAATTAAAACATAAATTTTTGGATGAAAAATAGAACGAATGTTCGCTTAAAATTCTGCCTTAATTATCTGCAGTTAAGAAACCTTTTTTTTATTGGATTATCTCTGCAATTTTGGTTTTAGCTACCCTGAGCTTTGTCAGATTTTTAAGCAGTCCTGGCAATTCAATTAGAGCTTCGACAAAGATTTTGAGGGAATCGATAGCTTTGTAGAGGTTCGAGATCTTGAGGTTTGATGTGGATTATGTACTGCGGCGATTCTCTTCTATAACAACGTTAGAAGCTAAAATTCCTTACTGAACCAGCCAGAAAAGATGTCTTTTCAGCCTGGTTGGTAAGAGCACAGAAAAGTGACTCGGTCACTTCCTTCGAGCCGGGATCAGGGTTCGAAACAACACTAGCACCTCAAGGTCACCAATCAACTCTCTACCCCTCCTTGGGGTCGGAAAACCACAAACCACCGAAGTGGTGACACAGGCTTGAAACACAATAAAAGCAATACGTAACTGAACGAAGTACATACCGATTTTTGGATA
>BMAW01125588.1:0-10468 GCA_019974015.1 Nephila pilipes | reverse complement strand
ATTGAACTTTTACAGCTATACGAAGGTGGGAAAATTCAGTTTACCTGTAGGGAGGTAATAAAACCATTCACAAGGTTGAGGGGAGGTATCAAACCCCTTTGCTAGGCCGAAAGGAGATAACAAGCTCTTTCTTTCGTATTTGGTAATAAATATTTTCTAACTTGTACCGCCTTACAACTGCTCTAATTATTCTTTACTGTATTCCTACGCATAACGACCATATATAAGAAAATAGCGCAAACAAGAATATTTACTTTATGCTCAAAACTTTTACACTTTACACACTTTTCGCTTAAGCTCTTCCAAATGGATATTGAAACAATTTTCGAAGATACCGATTCCCCTATGAATGATGAAATTTTAGCTTCTGCAGATTTCGGTGACTTATCCACTGAGTTAGAAGAGCCTTTCGATGGTGTTTTACGGGGCACTTTTTCTTGTAATAAGTGTGATCAAACATTCACTCATCGTCGCAGTTTTAAAAGACATCAGATTTCGATGCATGCTACTTCAGCATCATTTCAATGTGAAATATGTAGGAAAAGGTTCAATCGAAAGGATAATTTTCTTCGACATTCAAAGACCCATAAATTCATGTCTGAAATTTTCATGGAAGTATCTCAAACAGCTAATGACAAGGAAAATTCCTCTGTGAATGTAATTCAACCTTCCAGAGCCATAGCCGGTCCCTCTACCATCACAAAACCATCCGCTCTCTCTAATAATGGTGTGACCTCAGTTTCTTCAACTTCTGCTGCTCCATCAAGAAAGCGAAAAATTTCGTCCGTTAACCGACGCACTAAAAATGCATGTTTAGACACTTTTGAAGCACATACGTTCTTTCCAAACCCTTTAACATCCAAGGACTTGACTGTGAGTCTTCATAGCTTAAAAACTGAAATTACAGACAAAATAAGGGAAATAGCGTCTTCATTAAAGGGACTAAAATGGTACTTAAATAGTTGTGTTCGCTTCAGCCGAAAAATTACAACAGAGGACTTTGAGACCTGTACTTCCTACTTTAGATCAAAGTGTGCTGTTACCTTAGATCAGGAATCTCCAGACATTGAAACAAGCATCGCAAAGGTAAGAAGTTCATTACTTTTCTTCAAAAAAATAAATATAAAATATTAACTACTCTGTTCTAAGAAAAAAGTAATTCTATTTTGAAACGATTTCGAAATATATATGTACTGAATATATATTTTATAATTACTCTAAATTAAATGTAATTAGGTTTCATTCAATTTATTATTTTTTAAAAAATACGCCATTGCAAATTCATGTATATATGTTTTCTCTTAAGGTTATTGCATCAAGTAACGAGTTCGAAAATAGAGGCTCCAGATGGGAGTTTCAAGAAGTGTTGAAGAACGAGCTCAAGACAGCTGTTTACAAACCCTTAGCAGCAGCATCTTACATAACCCTTCCACCAAAATTGAAAACGAAAAAAGCCATTTTAAACATTCAAAATGAAGACCAGCAATGTTTTTTATGGTGTGTATTAGCTCATCTTCATCCTACTCAAGTAAATGCTAATAGAGTGAGTACTTATTTAAAATTTCAAAATGAATTATGTACAAAAAACCTTACTTTTCCTACTCCGTTAAATCAGATAGAGGTTTTTGAAGAAAAAAATGAAATATCAATTAATGTGTTTGGTTTTGAAAATGAAATTTTCCCCTTGAGAATTACAACCAAGAATTTTGATACCCATGTAAATTTGCTCTTGATTTCAAATAAAGAAAAAAGACATTATTGTCTTATTAGAAATTTAAACCGATTACTTTCAGACCTAACACAGCATAAATCGAAAAGTTTTTACTGCAATTACTGTCTTCACAGATTCGCTAAAAAATCAAACTTAGATGCACATACTATAGACTGCAGGAAACATAAAGAACAAAAAATAAAAATGCCAGAAAACAAATGGCTAGAATTTGAAAATTTCAATTTTAACATACCGGTTCCATATACCATTTATGCCGACTTTGAATCCCTTATTGTTAAAATAAATTCATGTACACCTGATCCTGCGAGATCTTACACAGTACCAATAGCAGATCATATACCTTGTGGTTATGCATACACGGTCATTGGACCTGATGGAAATTTTAAAAAACCACCTGTTGTTTATCGAGGAGAAAATGCCGTAGACCATTTCTTAGAAAATCTCATTAAAGAAGAAGAGGAAATATTAAAAACGTTAAGCCAATGCTTTTTTCTGACGAAAATAAATTAGATTTTAAAAATGCCACGATTTGTCACATATGTGAAAAACCCTTATTGGGGGATCGAGTGCGTGATCATGACCATCTCACCGGTGCATATTGTGGTGCAGCTCATAATATTTGTAACATTAATTACACATTAGCTAAACACATTCCAGTAATAATTCACAATTTGCGAGGATACGATTCCCATTTAATCATGCAAAGTGTTGGAAAAATTAAAAACAAAAATCTTACTTGTATACCTTCCAATAACGAAAAGTACATATCTTTTTCAATCGGTTCTCTACGTTTTTTGGATTCGCTGCAATTTTTAAATGCCTCCCTCGAAAAATTAGTTTCAAATTTAGAAAAAAAGCCAGCTAAAACTTACAAGTGATTTTTTTAAAGATAAAACTGATCTTATGGTTCATAAAGGAATTTATCCCTATGAATATATGGACAATTTTCAAAAATTTAGTGAAAGACACTTACCCCCGAAAGAAACTTTTTTTTAGTTCACTCATAAATGAATCTATAAATGATGATGAGTATGCACATTGCATAAATGTGTGGGAAACATTTAATCTAAAAAATCTAGGAGAGTATCACGATTTATATGTAACTAGTGACGTAATACTACTTGCTGATGTTTTTCAAAATTTTCGACAATTGTGCTTAAATTTTTATAAACTAGATCCCTGTCATTGTTACACAGCTCCCGGTCTCGCTTGGCAAGCATGTCTTTACATGTCGCGAGTCAAACTTGAACTTTTTACAGACTTGGATATGCATTTATTTATCGAGAGAGGCATAAGAGGTGGTATTTCAATGATATCGCACAGATTTAGTTCAGCGAATAACAAATATCTAGAATCTTACGATGAAGTGAAACCATCTAAATATATCCTTTATTTGGATGCAAATAATTTGTATGGATGGGCAATGTCCCAGTTCTTGCCTACTCATGTTTTTGAGTGGATTAAAGAGCCTGTTAATTTTATGGAGATTTCGGATGAATCTGACATAGGCTTTATTTTAGAGGTAGATTTAGATTACCCTGAAAACTTGCACGATTTGCATAACGACTATCCCCTCGCCCCAGAAACTTTAAACATCTCGAATGATATGCTGTCCCCATACTGTAAAGAAATAGCAGAAAAATATAATTTAAATATCAATAGCTGTACTAAATTAGTTCCTAACTTAATGAGCAAAAAAAGATACATCGTTCATTATAGAAATTTAAAACAATATGTTTCTCTTGGGTTAAAAGTAGCAAAAATCCACAAAATTCTTAAATTCCACCAAAGACCATGGCTTAAGAAATATATTGATTTTAATACAGAAAAAAGGAAAAAAGCACAAAGTTTATTTGAAAAAGATCTATTTAAATTATTAAATAATGTAGTATTCGGTAAAACCATGGAAAACCTACGGAAGCGTACTGTAATAGATCTTGTGCAGGATCAGAAAAAAGCTAAAAAACTTGTTGCTTCACCGGCATTTCATAACTTTAGAATAATAACAACGGATCTGGTATCCATAGAAAGAAAAAAAGTCTCGCTTTTATTAAATAGACCGATTTACATCGGTTTTTCAATTCTAGAAATATCCAAAATATTAATGTATAATTTTCATTATAATTATATTAAAAGTAAGTACGATACCAACGCTAAATTACTTTTCACGTATACAGATTCGTTGTGCTACGAAATATCAACATCAGATGTATATAAAGATATGGAAAAAGATTTACATTTATTCGATACATCTGATTATCCAAAAAATCACGTTCTATACAATGAAACAAACAAGAAAGTACTTGGTAAGATGAAAGATGAGCTATCATCCAGTTTAGCAGTTGAATTTGTCGGACTGAAGTCAAAGATGTATAGTTTAAAAAGTGTTGTAATGGAGAAAAAAACAGCAAAAGGAGTGTCGAAAGTGATAATACAACAACAAATTCGACATTCAGACTACAAAGATACTTTATTATATCGTCGTCGTGGTTTAGCCAAAGCCCAAAAAATTGAAAGTCACAACCACATTGTGCAAACTGTATCGTATCAAAAATCAACTCTGTGCCCTTTTGATAGCAAAAGATACATTTTAAACGATGGTATCAACACTTTGGCATATGGTCACTTTAAAATTAAATAGTAAAAAAAAATATTTTACTATTTTGGGCTTTTGTATTTTTTTTTTTTTTAAGAAACTGAATGTCTTTTGTTGTTGAAGGAAAAAAATTTTTTTTTTTCTCTTCGTTCCACATCAAAAATGTAAATGTAAAAATATGTATACATATGAGTATTATATGTTATTTATCAACCTCCTAATTTTGTTATTTGCAGCAAAAGAAACTTTGTATGACTATGGCTAAGCGTGTTCATGATTCTTTTTTTATTTACACATTGAGATAAATGTTAATACTGTTTTATTTATTTCACTCAAATCAGTTTTAATTTTACTTTAAAATGTTGCTTGCTGTATCTTTGTATAGAATTATTTTATTGTGTTGTAAATAAATAGTTGAAAAATAAAATGTTTTGTTAAAATATTCGAAAGTTTTACTTATATATATATATATATATATTAACAAGTTCACCAATAATCAAATTTTCATTATAAATAGCGTGGAAAGTTAATAAATTTTTACATTTGCAATGGAGTTCCCAACCATACGACATCCATCTTCTATGCTTATAAGTGGTCCTTCTAATTCTGGAAAAACTTACTTAGTGAAAAAATTGCTAAATAATGAAATGTTTAAACCTACACCTCCAAAAACCATTTGGTGTTACGAAGCCTATCAAACACTATTTGATGAAATTTCTAATGTAGAGTTCATTGAGGGCTTACCTTCAGACCTTAATGAAATAAGTAATGCATTAACTATCATTGATGACTTAATGTCCGAATTAAGTGGTGATAAAAAATTATCAAATCTCTTTACAAAAGGTAGTCATCATAGAAATATTTCAGTAATTTTTATTGTTCAAAATCTTTTTTACAAAGGAGCAGAATTCCGAACTATTTCCTTAAATGCATCTTATATGTGTTGCTTTAAAAATGTGAGGGATAAAATGCAAATTACTTGTTTAGCTAAACAGATGTATCCGAGTCAAACTAAGTATTTCCAAGAGAGTTTCATCGATGCAACCTCACCCGCATATGGTTATTTGTTTATTGATTTAAGGCCTGAAACAAATGAAAAACTACGTCTCCGCACTGGATTATTTCCAGGAGATAAAAACATTTTCTATCAACCCCGATAGCTCAAAATAGATTCATTTTCGAGCAATTTTTGCAGAGCTCTAGTATGAAAGATTTTTAACTAAGATTATTCATTAAACAAGAAACCAGACTTTCAAACTAAATATATTATTTAAAGCTTGTTATGTAATCAAATTTTTCATTTAACTTTAAAATGTTAGCAAGTCAACATATTAATAATTTGAAGCAACTGGCTAAAAGCAAAGCCAAAGCTACCCTCTTACGGAAATGTACAAACTCCTTTATAAAGGCTTTGTGCGAATGTACCATCAACATTCTAAAAGGAAACGTACCTTTGACAAAACATCAAAAATCTCGACTCACCTCTTACAAAAAAGTGTTAAGAAAACTAGGAAGTAAGAAAGTACCATTATATTAAAAAAAGGAATCTGCTTGTACAGAAAGGTGAAGGGTTTCTAAGTTTTCTCATTCCTGCTGCAGTTTCTGTTATATCTTCAATCCTAAATGGATCACAGTAAAAAATTCGTCCTGGTACCTGAGGAGAGACTTCGGCAATTTACCGAAGGTCATTTAACCGAATTAGATAAAGAAATGCATAAAATTCTGCGAAACCCTAACTTACGTGATCAAGAGAAATCAACTTTATATCTTCAAATTCTTCAAAAGTTTACTAATTTCCCCCTGCAACAAAACAAAATAGAGTCAATGCAGGAAGCTGAATCTATGGAACCTAATATTAAGGAAAGAGAAGATGAATTCAATCAGACGAGTTCAAATAAAGATGCTGAACGCATAAGTATCGAGAGTGATGTTTTGAATAACACGCCCGTAAGAAGAAAAAAGCAAGCTCAGAAAATTATGAATTTCATTCAGCAAAACAGCAACTCCTTATCTTGGACTAACAATAAAGAACTGACGATTAAAAAAACGATACTTCCAAATACTAACATTGTGGATTTGGTAACGTTCTTGTTAAAAGATAGAAAAACTGAACCGAATGGACTTCAGAGTTTCGTTGATGCTTTAAAAGAAATTGAGTTTCCATCTCAACTAATAGAAAACAAATACTTGAAATATATGACAATGTATGCAAAACCTATAAACTGGATAAAATATTAAAGATTTTTGTACTCTTGGTATTTTTTATAAAAATATTTTTTTATTGAAACATTGTGTGCATTTATTGATTTATAATATGCAGTTAAAATTATTATAAAGCAAATATTTATTAATTTTGAATTAATTGTTTCAAAGCAAAAATAAATATAGGAATTTAAAACTAATTTGAATAATAAGGGGTGGAGAGTTTAGCAATCTAAAAAAAAAATCAATATAAGAAAGAAATGTAAAGTAGAAAATAGTAAAAGCTTTAAAAAAATAAATAAAAAAAAGTTCAAATAGTTTTATAAAAGTAAAGATATATAAATAAGATATTTTCAAAATTTTAATTTTTATTTTGAATGAGAAAAATATTGAATATTTAAATGAATAACACAGTAATTAGAGTAATTAGAATACATATGTGCAACTGTTAGAAACAAATAAAGACACAGTATTTTTATTTTCAGATTTTATTTCTTAAAAACCATCGTTACGTTATACATTTTTTTAAAATACAAATACATTCTAAAATCATTTTTCTTGCGGTTAAAAAAGCACCTCAAAATGTAGTTCATCGAATACCCTTGACATCTTTTAAGAAGATAGAATACACAATATTGTCCGCAAACATTTGATGAGAGGCTTTGCAATGAAATTTCATTAGATATTACGTTTGGAAATAATTTTACATATTGTGAGATGTGGGGTTCATATACCGATGGAGGTAATCCATAAGAATCGAAAAATTCTATGGTTTTCTCATCTTGAATATACATAGCTAGCCAGTGCGATCCTTCTTTATCATGGGGATCTGTATTTACCACTATTGCTGCTCTTTTCTTGATCTTGGGTATTTGGTCAGCAGGATACACACCTAAGAAATCTCTAGGAGCCTCCTTTGATAAAATTTTGCTTATTTGAGAGGCGAACATTTAATTTCCAAAATCAAATAAAACGTTTCGTGTCTTGTTTATTTCAATCAACGACTCAAATTCGGCTAATACAATAAGTGAAACAGTTTCATTCAGAGCCTTATTAAACTTTAACTCTATTCTCAAATTACTGTGGCAAATGAGATTAAAGTGCTCTCCTTCACAAAGGTCGGGTGATAAATCAAATAAAAATAGGGAATAACCATTTGCAAATTCTGATCTAGATAAATGAAGTCCTTCAGAATTTAGAAATAAGTTATTGTAAGCTTGAATATAATTTCCATTTTTAAAATCTAGTTCTAGAGGTTGGTGAGGAACAGGTTGACCGTCTATGTACACTCCGATAAAGTTCATATCATAATGTTTGAATTCAAAAGGGGATTTCTTATAATTTCCATTGAAAGCATCATTATCCACGCATACTATCACAATGCGTTTAGGCATTTGTCCTGAAAATACATTATCTTGTACGAAAGAATAACTTGATTGTGGGATTGAAAACACCTTGCACGTAACTCGGTTAATGGGATATTTTGCCGTTGTCTTTTCTAAAGCTTTCGCATGAGCGATAACCACCGCTGGATTAACTTGCACTTTTCTTACATAAAGGGAGACATGTTCAAAAATCACATTATAATCCCCGTCTCTAATCAAACAAAATGAAGGTTTGCTTCGAGTGAGCTTTAGTTTCACATCCACGAGATTTAATAAAAGTCTGTCTTGGTTAAATAAATCCACATGGAGTCGTCCTACCATGTCAACAGTTCCACTTCTTTTAATGAAATTTGCACGAGTTTTGAATCCTTCATTCGGTTTTGCATCTTTCTCATCAAAGACATTCATCCGACCGGCAGTGTCTTTATAATAAAGTTCTGATGTAAGTTGAGAAGTTTTGCTATCGTACCCATGGTTTAATAAAGTTTCTATTATAGCTCTATAGGCATATGTATTATTGCTTGATGAAATTGTTCTTTCGTTTAAGCAAACGTCGACTTGGGAAAACATAGAGTGCAAAAATAAATTTACGGGTCCAACTTTATTTTCATCTGTAATCACTTTACCATCACTTTTCAAGATTTTTGCTCGAACATGTAACTGAGTCTGAGAGAGGTCTAGGTAACCATCACCACTCCCAGGTATGAGGAATTCGATAGGTCCTCCATCTGCAACATTAGTGATGGGATGGAATTGAACCCATTGGCCTTTTTCGATTACAGTCTGGGTAGGAGGAGTTAAAAATAAATTCAGTTCAGATTTAACACATTCAGGAGACTCTTTTAAAAGAAACGCCATCACTCTTAAGGATCAAAAATATCTCGTCCTCTTACTTTCTTCGATTTGGAAGAAATGGTAGCTTTCATTCCCTTCCTCTTTCTTTTATACCTTTGACGCATTTTACCACGTCCTATCATTTCATCGGCTTTTTGTATAGCTTTTTTTATTAACCTTGTTCCAGTTTCATTAGTTCTTTGCCGAGTAGATTCCGGAAAACTCCGACCCTGTATCATGTCGCTTGCAATTTGTGTGCTTGTTTTCAAAACTTCTTTTCCTACCGATTTAGCACCGCTCTTCAGAAAAGGAAGAGCTGTGCGGAATAGTCTTTTAAACCACCCTCCAATACCATATCCTTTCTGAAAAGATTGTCCAGTATAATATGGGAGTCCATTTCCTGTTTGTGACACGTAATAGTCTTCAAATTGCTTCGTACAACATTTATAAGGAACAAGCATCTTAACGCTTTAAAATTCTCTAAAGAAATGAATTTCATATTTCCATATATCTTCTTTTATACGATTTGTCTCATTCTAAAATGTAAAACCGCTATCACGCGACCTCTTTCAAAAGGAACTAAATCACCCGAATGTAATCGCAAAATCATTTCAATCGTTTGGAAATGTTGTCGAATAACAGACACGTAGTGGGGTCTTGTATAGTGAGCATTGATTACTTCTCCATCATTTTCTTCTACTTTTACTATTTTCAGACGTGGAGCTTGTATATGTCCAACGATTTGAGGGTCAACGAGATCACAATATGCATATATGATAGGAAATGAAGCTGTAGGATCAGCTATGTAAGGACTTTCAACGGACTTTTTATATTCACCAGGCTCAAAACCTAATAATTCAGCTATGCCTTTGTATAACACGACTTTAGCCTGACCACTAAGCTTAATTTTCACCCTCTTTGTCACAGAATGATAAATAAATTCGATTTTGTTTCTGTGATTCCAATTGCATTCCTTTTAAAATATCCGGGATTGTTCATAACAACCTGGCGGAACTCTTCAGACAAGTAATTCTCCATTTCCTAAGTCAAATCCAAATACATTATTATCATTTCTTATGTTATACCATGTGTGTGGATATATTAAATCTACTAAACCGACTTCCCACTCTCCACTATTCAATGTAATAGGTAATGGAAGTTGAGTAATAAAGTGAGATGTTTTATTTTCTGGGAAAAAACGCTTGGAACTGTCACTAACTAGTGTAATGTAGAATGACATGATTCAAACTAAAAAGAATGTGTCAGACACATCCATTTATATCATTCTAACATCACTAACCCACGTGTAAAATTTTTCTGGGTATCCTTGAAATTTTACAAAATATTCACTTTTTCCTTTTCTTTTTCTTGTTCTTATCACTTTTTCAACTGGATAGAACCCAGAATCAGATACTTTCTGTAGTTCTTGGGGATAAAAAGTGCCCTGAATTATTTCACCCGACAAATCTTTTACTTTATAAACTGTTGGATTTCTAGGAAGAATTTGATGGATTGTAAAAATTTCTTTCGTCCAATTTTGCTCGTAACCTTTTTCAAAATTAAGTTTTCCCCTACTGATTCGTACGGTATCACCTATTTTGAACTTTGATTTTAACTGCTCTTTCAGAGACTTGCCATACAAAGTTAGCCACACTTGAGTCTGATTTCTTTCATTCACCGAGCTTGGTTCCATGAGAATGCTTCGATGCCAAGAGTGAT
>BMAW01125577.1:0-16070 GCA_019974015.1 Nephila pilipes | reverse complement strand
TGTGTGTGTGTGTGTGTAATGATTTAGCTTTAATTTAATAACTTCTCTTAATAATAACTTAATTTTATTAAGATAAGATAAGTTATTAGCACACACACACACATATATATATATATATATATATATATATGTGTGTGTGTGTGTGTGTGTATTTGTTTGTGTATAAAATGTAATAAAACTATATAATTTAATCGAATTTGATCAATATAATGAAACAAGTTATGTTAAATTCAATTAATGAAAATAACAAAAAATTATAATCTAAGAAAAACGAAAATGGATATCACAGAAATTCAAGTAACTTATTCAAGAGAAGGACTGAATGTTGGACCTAACTTGTGTACTTGATCCACTTCACATACTCAGCCATTTACTGAATAAAATCTGTTTTTTCCACAGTAATAAAAGAAACCCTTTTCGCATATACCTTCCAAAGAGTGTCAAAATACAATGAAAATGTACCTTAAATAGCAGGAAGCTAATATATTATATACTGTGAAAAAAAAGTAGTTGCAGCAGGTTCACTCATGAAAAACATGATTAAAAATTCAATTAATGTAAGGAAAATATTTTTTAAAAATGATTATTTGTTAATATTGTTAATCTATTTTTAAAATAATAATGTTAATGAGCTTTAAAATTTGTAGCAAATTATCAAAATAATAAAGGAGTTTTTAACTATATTTAAACGAGGGGATATATATCGTAATTTTAATTCTTTACGTAAATAGTGTTGTAAATTACTGATATTAATTTTGATTGTTTGATTTCAGATAACCTCAAATTTAAGTAAACTCTAGTATTGCAAATTAATAATTATTACGCAGAGACATATTTGAAATAATTGGCAGTAAATAAATAAGTCGATTTGTCTTTGATTTTCTATGGTATACGATGCATTATTTCATTGTTATTATATTAAATGAATTCTTATCTTTTGTAAATTATTTTATTTCCAGTTCTTTTTTTAGTTTATTAGAAACATATTTTTTTTATTTCTGAAATATTTAGTGACTTTGATCATTTTGTTTAAAATACCGAATAGATATTCTAAATAATGTATTATTTAACTTTCACTGCATGACATGAAATACTCTTTCATTCAAGAAATATTTACTTCTAAAGATAAACAACTTGAGTTAAAAACATCAAATAGAATTCCCATGGGAACTTGAGAGATAAAACTTTGTTTTAGATTAATACAATCATCCAATGAAACAATAATGCTCCCTACAGAAAATAACTTAGCAAGTACATGGTACGCTGATTTCAGAGAGCACTTGATTTAAGTAATCTTCACTAGGGCAAATTTCTAACATTTATGTTATTATTCTTGTTTATCGTTAAGTCTTAACTTTTACTAAAATAATCGAGATAGAAACATAATTTTTATTTATTATTATTAACGACGCCTATACATTCACCACATTAAATTTTTTCATTTCTCCCTTCGTTTCTTGCAATTTCGAAGGCCATCATTCATTTCGAGTCACTCCGCAGATCAAAGTCTAATTTTCTCAGTACTGAAGATTTCTTCAATGTACGGCGTCGTGAATCCAAACAAATCATAATTAATATTTATAATTTATAACATTATATTCTTAAGAATCGATAAAAATGCAAAATAAATTTTACACAGGTATCTTGGTTATTTCTTAGTTATAAACAAGACTTTACATTTTCTTTTATAATTATAGGGACTCGAATAAACTGTTTAAGTGAATTGCTCGAAATTATCCCTACGGACAGCATTACCACGCAATTTGGTCGTTTTCATTAACTGCTTAGTTTCAAAATGGGAGAGGTAACAGATTCAAAGATTATATTCCAGAACGAAAAGACTCAACACTTGTTGCAAAGATGTATTTAGCTAACGTTCCCAAAGTATTGTATTGTGAGCGCGAAGTGAAATAAAAACATGGCATTGCGGGGAGTGTCTTCTACGGCCCAGCGTATCAGTAGAGATTTTATTTGATATTTTTATTGTTACTATATGGCGTTACAATATTACGAAATCCATATAGATAGCTTATTTGGGTGTTGACCTTCCTGATAAGAGCTTGGAATTCACTTCTGGCTGCCAGGAGGGGTTAATTGTTAAAAAGCCCGTGTTGCGGTGAAGCTCTTTAAATATAATGACATGATTTAAAGAGTGCACTTGCTTTTTTCTTTCTTGCTTGTTTCTTAGAATTTCGATTGAGAATTTATGACCCTTTATGGGGGTTAGGGCTTTTGGTAGCAGATGCTCTCAGCTGTTCGTTTCATTCGGTCGGTTTTTATTTGTAGTGACATTCATGGCGAAAAGAAAGTATTTATCTGATACTGAGATTTGCGAAGTATTGAATGAATCTGACAGTAATGTTAGCGAAAATAATCCAAATCTGTATATATATATTAAAGTAAAAAAAAAAGGACTAAGATGAGTCCTTTGCTCAAAATCTTGGGTGAAGTGTTAAAATATGTGTGTAAGATATGTGACGTTGGACTATGCATTGATTTTTTTTTTATAAATATACCATACAGCAAAATAAGATATATCATTTAAATCTATATGTTCCATATGATGGTACATCATTACACCATGAAATTTATGTAACATATGTAAATGTATTTTGTATTTTCTTAAAAGTATTATTTCTTATGTAATTTTATGTATAAAACATTGAATTTTTGATTAAATCTTTTTTCTCTTTTGTATATACATTTTAAGTAATGTATGTAAATACCAAAATATTTTATTGAATAGCCGATTTTAGAGGAATTTTTTTCACGAATGAGGCTTAATATTAAAAATCGTCTGGGACCAGCGTGACACAACACGGTAAGAATCTGCGGGCCCAGAGAAGCATTTCCTTTTTCTCCCTCCGGTAGCGAAAGGTTTAATGCATAAGAATTGTGAACATTGGGCTTAAATTTCTGCAAAAGGTTGTGTATCTAAAAGAAGGGGGTTTTAAATATTCTTTTTTTCGTTTTCAATCATGCTAATTTTTACGCAGTTACTTATAACATCTGTCAAAGTGAGTCATGTGGAGAAGATACTTTCGTTGATTGTTTGAATCAATGGGATGAGATATTATTTTTTAAAATGATTATGTTAAGGTAGGAGCTTTAATAGAACTACAGTAATTTAAAATTTAATATTCCAAAGAAAATTTCTTTCAGTGAAACAAAAGTTTCTTTTCAGTGAAAAAAGAGCTACATGCTAAGAAATCTATTAAAAATAATTAAATAAATAAATTATGCGAAATGATTAATATTAAAGTAATTTAAGAAAAAATATCAATATTTAATCAAAAACATATTTCATAAGTTTGAAATGTAATTTTTTAATAAAAATAATGGAATAATTTGCTTTAATTCAAATATTGTAAAATTTGTTAAAATAAGATATATTTTATATTTTATTACAAACCAAATTATTTTACATCGATTGCAATTGAAGCTGATATTTCTATAATTGGGCATAAGTTTATTGGTATAAAAAATTAAACTTCATTGACTTAAAAAAATAATTTTTTTATCTTACTTATTACAGTATTTTTTTTAAATTATAATACCCAATTTTATATCAAATTATTATGTCCCTCTTTATTTTTAGTTATTTGAATTAGTTTGAATAATTAAATGAAAAAATATATTGAGTTCATCTTCAGAATTCTTACTGTAATTAAAGATGTTAATCTCACAAATATATGTATGTAAATTAGAATATTTTTGTTTTTCTGTTAGTTGAGTTTACTAACAAATGAAAAGTAAATTTAAAAAATTTATTTTAAGCTGCGTTTCCTTGTGGTTTGTCTTTAATTTGTATATTTAACATTAAATTTAATATAATTTTCTTTAAGTTCCCATAATACGATTTTTCGTAAGATATATTACATGTGTTGTATTTGCAAAAAAATAAATTTTATTAACTTTACTCTAATCATAAAGCTATAGAATTAATAAAAAATCTTCAAAATCATACTTATTAATTGAATATATATTATTTGTTAGATTTTTTATGACTGTTTTAATAATTGTTGTTTTATTTATATTACTTATAGTTTGTTGTAAAATTGCTTACAATTGTTAACCAGCATTTATTATGTGGAATTATAAAAACTCTTAGTAAGAAGAATGCTAAATGTAGTTATATATATATATATATATATATATATACACTATAACAAACAAAAACGACGCCACAAGGAGGAGTTGTCCGATGAAAACAAACATTGTTGAGTAGGAAAATTATGCACACAATAGAAAACAATTAAAATTTCAGAAAAATGTAATGATGTATTTCAGATGTACATAGTTACAAAGTAATGAACTCAATAAGGTGTTTACTCACCTCTTGCCTGGATGTAAGCTGCCGCACGACGTGGCATACAGTGATAAAGATTCCTGATGGCCTACTGAGATATTTCTTACCAAACATGCTCCAATTGCCGATCTAGGTCATCAACATACCCTTGTAAATGCAGTCGCCTTTCCATCATATCCCAGATATGCTCGATTACAGAGAGATCTGGCTGGCCAAGGAAGTGTTTGACAAGTTGTAAGACAGTTCATTGCAACATGTGCCGTATAAGATCTGGCATTTTCTTGTGAAAAATAAGACAAGGGTACTGCCAAAGCAACGGTAGCAAAACAGGTCTCAGAATATCGTCGATGTACCGTTGTGCTACAAGCGTGCCTCTAATGATGACCAAAGGGGTCCGGCTATCAAGAGAAATGACATCCTAAAATCTAACTCCTAAAAACTAACAACAAAAATATCTTCTATTTTATATTATATTTGTACACTCAAATGCATTGCTTATCCTGATGTTGTCTGTATGTTTGCATGTATTATGTCAAATTGCTTATAAATATTACTATAAAGAATTTATAACATTTATATTTTATTGAATTTTTTGTAGAGCAGAAACTATAGTAAAATTCGACTGGATGTACTTTTGCATATTTACATATGGATGCATGCATTTGGAATTACTTACATTTATAGTAAATTTAAAACTAATGTTTATGGGGATGATTTCCAACATAGGACTTTATTATTGGTTTCTAAAATTGCAGTAAAATTTAAATAAAATTTTACTGCAATCATATTCAAATAACTAGCAATCATTTAGGTTCATGGTTATTAAGCCGCGAGCTACAATATTAGTAAAATTTGTGCGATTGTATAAATTTCAATATCTCTAAGAAATTTCTGTGTTATATTCTTAGTCTCTCAACGTAATTTTAACAATTACAGAAGCCTTTAAAACAAGAAAAAACTTTTTATTCATCTTATTTTGTTACAAATTGAAGAAGTTATGAAGATACAGCTAATGACGGTGACTGACTGACTGCAAGAACTTGAAATAAATTATTATCAGAAAATTCTAAACTGGAATATTACACTTTCTACAAGAAATTGTGATTGATATAAAATTGAGACATTTATTCTATTTAGATATTTTTTAATTATTTATTTTCATTCATAAAAATGCTGGAAAATGTACACAAAATAATTCAAAAATATGCTGCGTAGTTAAACACCAATAATTTTCTCACGAGGAATCAAATTTTATTCATTTTCAAAATGCGATCACTATACTCTAAGAATAAGTGTTAAATATTACCAGAATTAAACACTAAAACCTAGACATAACAAATCAAAAATTAAAGGCCCACACAATTATGACGAAAATTGAAACAGATAACAATAAATATTTACAAATACAAACATTGGTACAACACTAAAAATATAAATAAAAAATTCTAAAAAATTCAATTCCGTAAAAATAGTGCAAAGAAACAAACAAATGCCTAAAAATTTTTAAAAATCATATGTTAAATAACACATATAATTGATAATGAAAAAACGTAAGAGAAAATCAAGGTTTTTCAAACTATAACAGTTATACAAACAGCAACAGAAAATATTTCAAACAATTTTAACAATTAACGAAATAGATACAAATTAAATTCAGAAAAGTCATTTACTCACTTTAGATCCGCATTCATGCTTCATTTCAAGTGATAAAAATACTTGAAGAAACATAAAAACATTAATCAAAAAATGCTGTTTAACTAAGCACCGACCGCCTTCGTACGTGGATTTAAATTTCATGCGTTGACAAAATGCATGAAATGAAATAAATAAAGGAAACAATGTTTCCAAAAAATGCAAACACTAAATACTAGAAATACGAAATCACTAATCAGAGGCCAGCATAATAATTCAGAATACTGGAATAAAAATTACGGCCAAAAAGCTTACAAAATCGAAAATTTAAGAAAATTAATTTTAAAAGAATTGAAAAATTCATAACAAAATTTAAAATTTTGAACTGTGCTATTTGTAAATTCGTATAATTCAAACACCGTTCTATTTGTGGCTATATATATTTACAGATTATATGGAAAAATCAGAAAACATAGGAACTTTATTTAAAGAAACAATCCTTAAGATATTTAATGCGAAAGATTGACTGAATATGGTAGCTAATTTTATATTTAAAATCATTTTCAAAGGAATTTACTATCACTTAGGTAGAGAAATAGTAGAAATATAATATAACCAACATACATAGTATAATCAGCACTTTATTCTCGCGTTATTAATGACTTTGCAGCAAACAAATAATACATCAAAATCAAAGCATTCTGTTGAGGAATGCGTATGGTAAATATTGTACCTTAAAAAATTTTTATTTGCATACAACTGCTATGAAAATCAAAAAAAAAAAAAAGTTTGATGAAATTTACTGGTGGAAACATCATTAACTAAAATGAATAATCTACTATTATCCTTAAATGCAAATCTAGCTTTTCTAAGGTTATGAAATATTTCGACAATTTACCCTTTTACAGCATGGAACAAGCATATGTTTGGATTACTTCATCCAATAAATTCCTAGAAAACAATTTCTCCATCAGGTGACTAAGTGCAAAATTACGTTTTAGCAGTTAAGAAGCTTAAGATTCTTGGAATCTTTGCAATTAGGTTTGTGAAACACGGAACCGAGTCCATGTCAACATTAGAACGTTAATGAGTTCGTAATCATTAAAGCTCTCTCTGCATGCCGTCTATATTGAAATTCGATGAGATATGCTAATGAATGTGTGTTATGTCTGAGAACGAAGTTTAACAATTTCGTAAATTATGGACGCATTGTATTAAATATTATAGTGCTTAGAAGAAGGATTGTGTGTGAGCGTAACTGACTTAGAAATTCTACGACCTCGTTAAAATCATAAATGACGTTAATGGATTAGTAGGATTAGTATGTATTTATATTTAAATACATTAAATATATATATATATAAATATATTGTACTAATATGATGTGTTTATTTAACTAATAGTATTAATGTCAAATTAACCATTGAAGAAGTGTCTTATTTATTAATTGCTAAAGTATGGTGCATTTTAAACAGCGGTTGTAAGCCTGTCAAGTCATTCTCAAAAGCAATTCAATATTCGAATTTTTCTGAATATCATTTAAGAGAATTTAAATATATACTAAAAATACATCGACTTTTAGTAATCCAAAACATTTTAAATAAATTTAATACTTAAAAGTAATAAAATACTGCGAATAAAAAATCCTTGAAACCAAAGAAACAAAGAATAATAACAAAAACATAAGGATACAACTTTTAACAGTTTCTTGCAAGCTAGAAATTATTTCCGGTTCGTAAAATAAAATAAATCAAGATTTGCTTTCGGGATATTAATATTAACAATATCCCGAAGTATCCGGACTTCAGTTATATGTTTCGTACAAAATAACTTTTTCTTATGTATGATCGTCGAGAATTTCTGTTAATTTAAAATTTTTGTAAGATTTTAAAAAATAAATTGTTTTGTATATTCTAATTTATAAAAATAATCCTAATTTTATCTTTAACTTCAATTTTTTTTTATTTAATTATCGATCACCTTGTTAATTAAAGTTTAGAGTGATAATTAGTCAAACACTTTTCAGTAAATCGTGCATTAGTAAGTTATTAAAAGTCTCTAAATAATAAAACATACTATTCCAATAAACATTACAACTCCATTTATGCATCACAGTGTGAACAGTGTAATGATTAATAATTTATCTTAATTACTTTCAATAGGATAAATTAACTTGATAGATTTACATAGATGGTCATTTTCTATGTTAAGTTTGTAATCATGTGTATGAAATAGTTTAGTGTAACTACTACACACGTAACTTAAGAGTACCTGTAATAAAGCTTTAAAATGACTGAAACCAAATTAGTGGGATAGAACTAATTTTTAAGATGCTGCGAGTTCTGACCTAACAGGTCAATTGAAAAGTCTCCGGCCTGACACATAGATGGCGCTACTAGAATTAAATCCATGTTTTTTAGTTAGCCCTAACCCTCAAAAGATGCGTGTATAAAATTTACAGCTGTCGGATCATTAGTTTGTGAATTATAGCATTTTGAGTGAAGCAACTTTTGTTATTCTGAAAAAAAATGGATAAAAAGGAATTTCGCGTGTTGATAAAATATTGCTTTTTGAAGTGAAAAAATACAGTTGAAGCAAAAACTTGGCATGATGCCGAGTTTCCAGACACTTCACCAGGAAAATCAACCATCAAAGATTGGTATGCTAAGTTTAGACGTGGTGAAAGGAGCACCGAAGACGGTGAACGCAGTGGACGCCCAAAAGAGGTTGTTACCGACGAAAACATTAAAAAAATACACAAAATGATTTTGAATGACCGTAAATTGAAATGGAATGAAATAGCAGACACTCTAAAGACATCAACTGAACGTGTACATCATATCATTCACGAATATTTGGGTATGAGAAAGCTCACTTTTGACCAAAAACAACGACAAGTTGATGATTCGGAGCAGTGTTTGAAGATGATCAAGCGTAATAAACCCGAGTTTTTCCGTCGATATGTGACAATGGCTCCATCATTTCACTCCGAAGTCCAATCGAAAGTCATCCGAGTGGACTGCACACGGTGTACCCGCTCCAAAGCGTTGGAAAACGATACAGTCGGCTGGCAAGATTATGGCGTCTGCATTTTGAGATGCGCATAATACAGAATAATTTTCATTGACTACCTTGAAAAAGGAAGGACCATCAACAGCGACTATTACATAGCGTTATTGGACCGTTTGAAGGACGAAATCGCCGAAAAACGGCCGCATTTGAAGAAAAAGAAAGTGCTGCTTCACCAAGACAATGCACCGTGACACAAGTCAGTGAAAACGATGGCAAAAATCCATGAATTGGGCTTCGAATGGCTTCCTCATCCACCGTATTCTCCAGATCTGGCCCACAGCGACAATTTCCTGTTCTCAGATCTCAAAAGAATGCTCGCTGGGAAGAAATTTTCGTCGAATGAAGAGGTGATCGCCGAAACTGAGGCCTATTTTGAAGCAAAGGATAAATCGTACTACAAAATTGGTACCGAAAAGTTGGAGGGTCACTATAATCAGTGTATCACCCTTGAAGGGAATTATGTTGAATAAAAAAAACTACTATTGCCAAAAAAAATGTGTTTTACTATGTTAGGCCGGGGACTTTTCAATTGAACTGTTATTTCTCTTTTGAAATTATTACACTTTTAAGAACTAAACTTTCTAAGAATAGGAAGTTATTTATGATTGATGAGTAAAAAAATAATCGCACAATTTAATATCTTTTAAATCTTTAAGAAATATTCATGGTCAAATGTATAAAGGATTTGATTATAGAGCGAAGTAAAATCATAAGTTATTCTTTTCTGCAGAAATGAGAAGTATTTTCAATTAAATTGCAGCTTTGCTCATTTCAGATTCATTAGCACAATCATACAAATGAAATTTATTTTAATATTTCTATTAGCATAGATTTATTTATAAAAATATGATATGACGTATAAAACTTTTCTTCTGACCAATCGTATTAAAATTATTCTCTGCCTTCAGATAAAATTGGTGTTGGAACCAGTGTTAGCTGAAAACTGGCATACAGCCTGTTACTAAGAGATAATTAAATTCCCAATCTTAAGTTAACTGAGACACAAACTGCTTTAAATCTTACTACTTTTTGCAGCAATTAAAAAACTAAGGGCGCTTTGCTGATTCCTTTGGTTTATTATTCACAAGAATCTGTTAAGTAAAATGCTCGGTACTTGTAAACTTTGAACTTTGTAAATAAACAATGTATGCCAAAGAGGATAATAACAATTTTTAGGTTTTCTCAAAATAGATATTTTTAAGATCTTGGTAAAACTTTCCTGATTCTCTACGCTATTTATAAAACTCATAATTTCCTCTTTATGATGAAAGTTTCTTTTCTGTAAATCAATCACAAATTTTGGTATGGTTTACTATTAGTACAAAAAATATGAGGATGAATTCTGGAATTTTAAAATTTTATTAAATTCAATTTTGAATTGTCTACTATGTTTAGTGTACAGAATGTTACATTTTCAAATTTTCTACAAATCTTTAAAGCTATAAATTCTGTAAATTTTACATAAACTTTACTTAGATTTAAGTATATGGTTCACGTATGTGAATACAGCTCTTTATTATTAAGTTATCATACATTGTTATTTATGTATATAAATCTGATTCTTCTTTGCTTAAGCAGAACAAAAATAGATAGGTATATATGAGTCAAAGTACGACTACCATTATTTTTAATTTTAAAAAATTAATATTACTTAAACTTAATATAAAATGTGATCATTTTTCATTGTCGAAAGCATCTAAATTATTTTCTAGGAAACTCTACTCTAGACCACGCCAACCGACTGAAGTATACAATAGCCTGTTACGTGATAAGATTGACAAGATTGGAAAATAAGATAAGATGAGGAAAGGATTAATAATAGTAAATCTTATATTTTACTTCACAGAAATTTCTTTGGTGATTTATATATAAAGATATTTACGTGATACTATTTTCTAAAGGGGAAAGTCTTCATAAATCCATCTTTTTCTCTTTACACTCTTTTACCAATTATCAGGTCAACTATGGATACTATCATGGCTTAATGGGAAGAAAATATTACAAGGAATTATTATAAAATGATTATTTTATAAAAATAACTATTAATACCGTCTGGTTATAATTAAAGTTACACTATTAATAAATGTAGAACCCGTTCTTCTTATCGAAATTTGATGAAACTTGGAATATATGCTATACGGACCATGGGGAGAAGGTTTCTGCAATAAAAATAGTTCACATTTTGACGACTAGGAGGAAATGTGGTGCCAAAGAAAGACAAAAAATATGTAAGAATCGTTAAATTTATTCAATTACAGAATATGCTTGATATACTCCATGGAAATCAATAAAATGTTGAAAGGGCATTTTAGCGTTTTCAAAAGTAGAGCAAAGCAACTCACGAGGAATTTCAGCCACATGTCGTATAATGCTAGCTTTCAAATCAGGTAAAGTCCTGATTCTTCCTCTATAAACACGGTCATTTAAGAATCCCCACAACCAGAAATCCCAGGGCATTAAGTCCAGTGTACGAGAAGGCCATGCACCTGGAAAATGTCTGGATACTACACGTTTATCTCCAAAGTTAGCACTAATCAGAGCTTTGATTTGGCCCACAATCAGAGGAATTGCTCCATCTTGCATAAATATAGTGGTTTGCAAACATTGTCGATCCTGTAAAGCAGGAATGACCTGCTGTACCGTGCATTCATGACAGAGAATCTTTCAGGACTTTGTGGAGTGAGAGTTTCAAAGAAAAAAGTCCCAAGGATAAAATAAGCAATAAATCCCCACCAAGCAGTTACGTAAATAGAATGCAGTGGTTGTTGATATATGACATTAGGAGGTGAAGTACCCCACATGCGTCAATTTTGATAATTCACAGCTCCATCTAAATAAAAGTGTGCCTCATCTGACCATAGAATTTTCCGAGGCCACGTGTCATCTAATTCTATTCTTGTCAAAAATCGCCATGCAAATTCAAGGCGTATTTTGAGATCTTGAGGTTTCAGCTTTTGCACCAATTGGATCTTATACGGATACCATTTTAAAATGGGTCGCAGAATTTTTCGTACTGTCAGTCACGGAATTTCCAACTCTCATGAAACGGATCGATCACTTATTGAAGAAAAGATGGACTCTTTCAACCACAGTAGTAGCGACTTCTTCGACATTTTCAGTCCCAACCGGTTTTCGTCCTCTTCCGGGAAGCACATCCATATATCCAGTCTCATAATTTCATGATCATCCTCCGCAAACCAATCCTTGATATGGGGCCTTTTCGCAGATCCTTTAAATGACGATATTCATGCAGAGCAGCTAAGTGGTTGCTGCCGTTCTGATAAAACAGTTTTACCGGTAAAGCTGGATCATTTTTTTTGTAAGGGCATGATTAATGATGATAAAAGCACGCTGAATGAATCTCTGTCTATGACTGCAAGTTTGTATAGAGGTTTTATGGTTAGCATAAGGAATATTCGATAAAAGCCACCTGGTCGTCAAAACTTGTTCTAATTTTTTTTTTATTATCATAATCCGATAAGCAAAACAGACCTCTGAATAGTGTAACTTTAATTCTAACCATCCGGTATTTACCAGAGACTTTAGTGCAGACTTTCTATGACAAATATTTTCTACCGCAAAAGATACTAGCAAATCCTTCTTTTTACTTATTTTCTATGGTTAGGGTATCGTTCCTTTAATAATTTAACTGAATGCTGTTTTGCTTAAGCTGATGATTACAACGGCTTATATGAAATATTCAGAATCAATTTTCCTGTTCTCAGATCTCAAAAGAATGTTCGCTGGGAAGAAATTTTCGTCGAATGAAGAGGTGATCACCGAAACTGAGGCCTATTTTGAAGCAAAGGACAAATTGTACTACAAAAATGGTATCGAAAAGTTGGAGGGTCGCTATAATCAGTGTATCATCCTTGAAGGGAATTATGTTGAATAAAAAAAACTAATTTTGCCAAAAAAAATGTGTTTTACTATGGAAGGCCGGGGACATTTCAATTGACCTGTTATGGTTAAAAAAATATTTTAAAAACTTAAATAAATATACATATATATATATATATATATATATATATATATATATATATATATATAGTTTAAGGAAAATTTTCGAAATTAAAAAATGTTGAAGAAACGAAAATAAAAAAATAAAATTCTGAAAGGAATTGACTGAAATAATATCAGCATATTAAGATTCATGTCTGTAAGAAAAAGAAACTGAATTTTTATCCTTATAAAAAAATGCAGAATTATCAACAGTTCCAATTGTACTGAGTTTCAAACTCAAATTAAATGGTTATTAATTATTTTCAAAAATGTGTATTGAAAAGCTAAGAAAAGAAAAAAAAATATTTATAATTTGTGAAACTACACTATTTTCTTTATCACAATTAATATCATTATACAATTATAATTTATATAATTGTAAATTATTTGTTCGATTGATGGATAATAAGTATTTGGATAAATCGGAGTATCAATACCAATCAAACGATACGTAATTAATTTTGAGGTTATATTTTAAATAACTATGGATAATTAATCAAGTTTCAATATATTTTAAGAAAATTTAATCTCACTAATTGTATAACAGTTTAATTTTAAATGTATATATGTATATTATGTATATAAATACATACATACATACTTACATATATATATATATATATATATATATATATATATATATATTGTAAAGATATATATGTATATATATATTGTAAAGACTTCAATCACTTAATTAATCATTCCTAATATAGATGGCAGCACAAAGTCGCCTCTCGATGCTGCTGTGATACGGTCGTAACCGGTTTTGACTGGAAGAAACGAGTTCCGAAGATAGGCTCGAATCCTATCCGTTCGGACCAGAGAGAAACGTTGGGTGTGGCGGATAGTAGTAGAGCTGTGATGTTTTTTACTTCGAAGCTCTTGTGTTGAGCGTGTGTGATATGTTTACCTTAACTGTTCAAAATGTTTTATGTGTTCTGTAATATTCGTCTTCTTGTACTGTTCTGTGACGTGTAGTAATAAATTAAATTTTAAAGAATGAAGAATTATTATTTCGAGTTGAACCCGTCACAATATATATGTTTGTGTGTGTAATAACTGTATATATATATATATACATACAATTAACAAATTTCATTCTATTATTTATGCGTGTTTCTCAATTTAATAATAATATGGAATTTTAAAATATTAGAATCCCATTTATAATGGCAACTGTGTTGTCTCTTTAATAATTACTTTTAATTTTATACTAAGTGAGAAGTGTAAAATTAAAGCAATTAAGTGGGAAAATCATGCTACTTTATATTTTTCACATAACAATTTAAGCATTTATATATCATTAGAAATAAAAATGATATATAAAATCAGTATAAAAATATATAATATTTATTTTCGAAACAGAAGTAATGCGTTATTTAATTATTATCGTTCAAAAGCTAGAATTGCTTCTATAAGAATAAATTTTATTCAAATCAAACTTTTTGTCTCCTGCCCAGTGTAACCTTAACTTTTTAAAGGTATTTTGTTTTGCTTGCATTCCAATTTCTAAATAAATTTCGAATTCAAATTGTACTTATAATTTAAACTTAATATAAATGTTAATTATTTTTTCCATACATGGGTTTTAAATTAATTTGATATTTAATTTAAAAGTGCTTAACTAAAGAAAATGATTTTTAACGTTTTTATATTTCAAAATACTTCACTACTCACTTTTTCCTAATATTGATGCAAATAAAATGCTCATGTATCATATTTGTTATATATTTATAATGCTTTCAAATATTGGGCGAATCAAGGAATTAACAATGTTTACTGGAATATCTGAAAGATCATATATAATATTTGAGCCGATATTAAAGAAATAAATAAGAAAGAACAATACGAAGATAAAAAGGTTTTTTTAAAAACCAGATATTGGATAATAACTTCTATGTTATATGTAAAGTTTAACTCTTAGTGATTAAAAATTGTATACAAAAACCGACAAAATTATTCTAATAATTATTTTTATAGTTAATCCTTCATGATTCATTCCATTTTTTTTTTATTTATATGAATTTAAAACTTTTAGCGGTTTATTTATTAACTACTAATGTTTAATGTGCCAAAGTTTATCTATAACAAAATAATATATATTTCTGTTGGTTTTCTCTTTTAATCATGAAATTCATTTAGTTAGGGAAGAAACGGAAAATACATTCTTTCCATATGAATAATATTCGCGATATAAAATCTCATTAGAGGATTGTTACGATTAACATTTCCTAAGTTATTATTTTTTTTCATTTATTTTAATTACATTCTTCTAAATATATGGAATTATCACAAATATCTTAGAAAATTGTAATACTAATATACTAATAAATATACTAACGTTATGTTTGCGAGGTTTTTAAATTTGTTGGATTAAAGACTTCTTGAGCTTTCATATATATAGCTTCCAGATTCAAAACTTAAATTTTTTTTTATATAGTAACAAAATTACAAATATATAGATAAAGAAGTATTTACAATTATAAAATTCGTCTTCATGAAATAAACAGTTATTTGAACAAATTGAAAATCTAAGAATAAGTCTCAATTTATTTGGATTATTAAGATATCTAATATTTCTCAAAAATATTCCTGTAAATGTATATTTTCATCTTGTAAATGCAGTGATAATTGCATGGCATTTCATTTAGAGTTTTTGAATTATGTTATTGCTTTCAAATAGTCAAGACACCTCAAAAACTGAAATAATATTTTCCTATAATTACCTGCAAATAAATTCATTTGTAGGTGTGAACCATGCTTGTTTAAAGTGCAGCCCACGGGCAGCATCTGGCCCAAAAGCCTTTAAAATGCGGCCTAAACACAAATTATGAAATTATTTAAATTAACACATTTTTACTAAAAAACTTAATGTTTGAAATATTTTTCATATATAATCGATTCGGTGACATTTATTTTGAAATAAAAATTTAAATAAAAACATCTTAGTATGCCATGAGGATTTACGTTTCGAATTATGTATGTATCCACTCAACGATCTTGATCGTATATTATTGTATTGTACTTCAGGGCAATTTATGTGGAAAATTTTTAA
>BMAW01125576.1:48702-141167 GCA_019974015.1 Nephila pilipes | reverse complement strand
TTTGAGATTTGTTTAATTTATAGATTAGTTAGCGAATGAGACGGTAGAGATTGAGGAAACAAAATAATTTTAAATATATATTTAAACAGCTTATAATTGTAACCACACTCTTGATTTCCCAAATGAGGGTTTTATTTTTATATCTGCCATTTTTGGATAAATCCTTTACTTACACGAAAAACGTGTGACTCGTCTTGTAAAATAACCAATATTTGAATAATTGGAGTAAAACACGTTCCATTTTGATTGAGTGGTTGTAAGGCGGTGAGAGTGTTTGTAAATAAAAATAATTAGTCAGTTTAGACTTTCTTTTTTTAGCTGCAAAACTTTAATTCAAACATTAATGCAGCACGAAACACAACATTTGAGATGATACTACATATCTACAGAATTATTGGACATTGCTAGTTATTCCACCATTGTTCTCCTGTTCCTCGCTTTCTCCCTCACTCCACTTGACTACCGTTCCGTTCTTTCTGCTCTGCTCGTCAAGTTGAGTTGTTATTCTTTTCTCATTAATCTTTACTATTGGTATCGAATAACTTTTGAAAAATTATATTACTGACTAAACGTTTGACTGATAAAACGTTAAAAATTTAGCACTCATTTTCTTGGACGCTAAAATATATTGTGGAAAATGAACAGACGATAAGAACTAGTTTACAGAAAAATTAGGTTTTTTAGATTTTTTTTGTTCAATTAATATTGTTACAGACTCGAAATATATCTTCCCTATAAAGTTATCTTTATAATGAAATAAAAACATTATAAAGGTTTCATCAGTCAGCCAAAGAAAGTTTAGACAGTGATCCTGGAAAGAAAGTTAAGAATTTTTCCTAAATTTTCTTTGTGACGTCAGACCTGACCAGAATAATTGTAAATATGTTGAGATCCGTCGGGATGGAGATCTGCTTTTGAAAGGGATCATGAAATCGAATTTAGTCGGTTCGCAATGGTTGAGTAGATCGGCCGTAAAATTATAGGTTGCGCGGCACTGTGAATTTGCAGAGGAGCAGCTTGTATCTACCGTAGACTGTCATAGTCTGCACTGAAAGTGCACATTATTACTGATGAGATTAGTCAAAAATCTGTACCCCAGTCAAAAAGCTGTGATTGTTATAAGACATTCTGCTTTGTATCTCTGTCACTAATCTGTAAACTGTTGTGTTTCCTCTTGTCGTTGTTAATCTGTCGAAGTTCTGTTCCTTACGTATTGACGACGTGTCTTGAATATTTTTGAATAAATTGTCATTTGTCAGTATCCTCCATGTTGGTATGCTCAGTAACTTCTAAGATAATTTTAGAAATAACATAAAAACCTCTTATATCACATTTAATCTGTACCATATTTTAGCATTCCTCATGAAAAATTTTATATCATTGGTGTACTTGACATGAAACATTTTTTTTTGTTCTGCTGACCTTTTTTTCTAAAAACTTAAGCCTTTGGTCTTTCAAATCCTTCTGTAACTTAGTTTTTAGTATTTAATGAAGTCAAGAATGGTGGTATTCTCAAACAACTGTTTTGGGTAATTCCAAACTCTTGCTTTATGAATTAGGCCTACTTGCACGAATTAGTCAGGGAAAAAGTGTGAAGTAATTGAAACAACAATACGATCGTCAAACTATTTTTCGCGATGGGTCGTTGATGCAATCAGACTTTCAGCCCAATAGCTTAACCTGATAATCTCTCGTAATTAGTCTATATAGAGACCATAAGCATTTGACTTTTATCTATGGATTAACAATTATAATTGTTTTTATATTTAGTGAAATTAGAAATTTAATTCCTCTCAAGTGCTAAATGAAAGCTTAGTTATAACAATGCCAGATTACTGGTCTCGTCTTTGATCTAAAATTTATTCTGATCATAAATCTATGTTTCAATTTACGTTCAAGCACATGCAAAATAACTAAAACAGTCATATATATGTATCAAAAATGAGTTTATAAATCCTTTAATAAAGATGATGCTTTCTGCTAGTATCAAGTCATTATCCGCCAGTTCTTAGAACGTCTGTAATATATCAAAGAATACACTTCCTGGAATATGATACGAGTACGTTTTTGAAATATTTAATACATTATACAAGGTTGCATTCTAATCTCTGCATATCAGTTAAACACCAAGGACTTCCAAGACTTCCACGCGAAGAATTCTATCACCCTTCCTATTATTGTTACCTTATATATTAATTAAATTCTCCAATGATTTTATTCGACTTGATTATATCTACTCGCTCTACATCTAAAGTTAAAACCATCATCACATTTCACTTGTTTAGAAAGGAACAGGGGGCTTAAATATGAAGCCAAAAATAAACCCAGATATTAGTTAAGGGAAGTTATGCGAATAGCTCATGTATTACAAAATGATTAATATTCCAGCTCAAGTACAACCATTATTTTTTGACCATGTTTTATTATGACAAGGATTTCGTCAGTACCCTTTGTTTATTATTTTTTTAAATACCTTAAAAGTTTTTTTAATACAAAACTGATAATACTTTACTAGATTTGAATTATATTATATGACATAATTGCAAAAACATTTGATTTAGATAAAAAAAAAGGTTATTATCATAAATAAAATATTATATATAATGATGCTGATGTCCAGATATCGAAAGCAGAGAAAGTTCCAGATAATAATTAATTGGGTTCTGACGAAATATTCCAGACAAAATGTTTTTCCGAAAAATCACTTATATGTATGTTGACATACATGAATAAAATATCACAACCGTTGTAAAATAGGATAATCCAGGCATATTTTTCAACGTTTAGTAATAATAATCCAGTACAAAATTTCGTTACAACTGCTTATTTTTACGACATGTATCTGAAATTACTGTCCCATTAAAACTGAATAAAGGTGAGATCGCCATTAATGTCTGTAATGATAAAGTATTAAAAGTATATTGTATTAACCATTCCGAAATGAAAAAGGAAATGAGGGAGAGAAACATCTTGCAATTTCTGAGGCCTAATAGTTCAATGCTCTTAAGACATTTTCTACCATGTCAAATAAATTAACATTACCCATTCGTGTTTTGCAAATAGTTTTATTTATAGAAATGACTTATATTCGTGAATGTTTTATAGGATGGCCTCTTCGGCGGGAAAAGTTAAAAATAGCACAAGGAAGAATTTTCGTTCAGATTTTTTTTCTTTTTCGAAATGTCTTCCTTGATTATAATGGATAAAATTAAATTCAGAGAAAGGTACTGTTGTAGTCATTTTTTAAACACAATATAGTAAATTTCATCAGCTTTATGTCGAGGAGAGTGACTGTACCATTTCGAAAATTCTTCAATAATAAAAAGCCATTAAAATTTAAATATATTTCCTTGAAAAACATGTTATTTTCTTTTGCTTTATTACTTTTTGGAATGAAAAGTTGTTACAATGAAAAAAAAAAAAAATTAGAACCTATTTCACATTATTCTTACAAATACTTGATAACGTACAATTCCATTTGTAAATTGTTTGCTATTTCCAAAGCAAAGGAAAGGCGGAATTTCGATCACTTGTATTCACATGTGATATCTTGAATAACATGAAAATTATTCCTCATTTTAGAATAGAACTTCGTATGATTTCACTTTATTGCAGATTGTTTTTATGTTTGTTTATCAAGGTATTCACAAAAAAAGATTTTGATGAATCCGAAAATTATGTTAGTTTTATTTATACTCATTAAAATTAATAGCATAGCTGAAATGTTATGACAGTTGATAGGTTCTTTGAAGTAATGAAGAATGCTGCTTATTTAAATCACAAATTTTGTTACTTTCTTCTTTAAAAATATGCAATGTATGATACGGAATATAATAGTTATCGCCAATTCATTATTTTGGAATTTGGAACCTTATTTGTTAACGTTACGAACTTTATAAACTTCAGTAGTTAAATAGAATCATGATTTTCAAATGCTGATTCTAACAAACACCCACCATTTGAAACAGTAACAGCTACTGCAGGTTGTGACGTTGGAATATCCGCAATTCTTCCTTTCAATTTGGAGACTTTATGTAAAGTGAATTGCATAAAATAAAAACTCGTTCCAACCAAATGAAACATGTTTGCAAATTATTGAACTTGAAAGTCATAATGAAAATTGGATAGAAAGAAACATCTGTGTAAGTGACGCAAAATTGAATGTAAAAGAGATTGGAAAGTGAAAAGTAAAAAATTGGAAGTAATTGGTCAGAATATAGTAATTACTTGTGCATAGACGTGGGTGAGGTGCATAAATTTATACAGATTTTTATCGAGTCAGAATACAAGATCTCTCAGAGAGAGTAAGAACTAAGAAAACCACTCAAATGTCTCATTATCGCAAACTTACTTACTAGGATCCAAGTGCACAGGTTAGGTCATTCTTTAATACAGACATTGAACTACGTTACAAATGCGATGAGGAAAAATAAACAGAGAGCAGACTCTTTATTTAAAAAAATAATCTGTAACAGCGAAATCTATTTCCATACTGTTTAAGTGTTATATCTGTGCATATCTAAAGACCACACGTCAATTATAACATTCATAGAATAATTTAGCAACTTTTCAGCAGGTAAACAGGGACTTCGGTAACGAGTAGCAGTCAGGCACTACAAGGTTAATTCAAACTAGATCTTGAATACCTCACTTCATAAGATATCAAGAATACACTTAACATGAACAATTTTAAGCATCTTTTTAGAAAATTAATTATACCTTAGAATTTAAAGGTTGATGTAAAACAATATGTAGTCGATCTGGAGCAATGCAAAGTAAGAAGACAATTTCCATAAAAATGATCAATGCATCGAAAAATAATTAGATTACAAGATTCTAATTATGTGACGTTTATATAAATATATGAACATAATACCTTAGGTCAAACCGAAATGTTTAGAGAGTTATGCAAATTTTTAACAGCATATGAATTCTTTTCATTAATTTATACAAAACTCTAAACAGCTCCTTCTCATTTTGATTTTAATTTTTCGAGAATGTAATAAATTTAAATGCTAAGGCGTTTTTGCAGTAAGAAAATACACACACACACACACACACACATATATATATATATATATGTGTGTGTGTGTTTTATTGATAAATTCATTGCTTTATCTTATACATATATATATATATATATACATAAATTCATAAAACAGGTAGAAGTTTTAAAATATTTCATTATTCTAAAAATTATTAAAATTATATTTTATATGATGTAAATAATTATTAAAATTTAATTGTAAAAAATATAAATATTAATTATTAAAATTTTCGTAATTAATATTTTGTTTTTAAAATTATTTTTTTCTGTGATATATATTTTATATATATTCAAATATTATGGATAATTTTTTTCCCCATAACATATATTTCTTTAAATAAATGCTGATAAGAAAATGTTCGCTTGAATGTAACGTAATTCATGTTTTTGGTCGTCTTACGATTGCGCAGTTCTTGACAGAATAAATTATTACTTAGTTCTTGAGTATATTTAATAAAGTAATGTTATTCTTTATGTTTTGGGTAAGTATGGGATTTATATGAAAGTACTATATCTTAATGATGTTCCTTTCTCTCTCAATTTTGCTTATTCTTTATAAATGCAAGTTATGCATCCGAAACACTCTAACGATCTTTCTGATGCTTTTATAGTAATGTACATTCGTATATGCAGGAAACTATTAATCATAAAATTCTTCGTGCACAATGCAAATGGGTACCATACAAGGAACGAGAGAAGAAAGTTATTAAATTTTAAAGGTTTATTTTTCTTATCTTTTACCTAGATTTTTTTAAAATCTAAACACGCTTAAAATTATTATTTTTTTAAATAAAAGAAATTGCTTTAATATTATTTTGTGTATGCCATCAAGGCCATGGTACACTAGAAGTCATGATGGCGGACTCGTGGCCGTGTTGTCTCCGTCGAGTTGTGTTTGTGAACCCCCATGCCATTAAAGACACGCCGTTTAACAGGAATAATGCAAATTAAATCTGGATAGGTTTCTATCCTCCTATATTGCGTAATGTGCAAATTTGTATGTCACTTGACCACGATTTTTGTCGTAAGTTATTTGACTTGACCGGTACGTCACTTGTCATTTTTTTGTCATTTTACCGAGTTTAATACACTAGGTGTATTACAGATAGAAATCATGTTGCTTCTATGTGAGAAGTTAATATACACTTAAACAATCAATCAGTGTGTGCTATTAATATTACTCAACAAAATAAATATATCCATTTTATATGTTTAAATTACCTTTGAACATTAATACTAAGCATTTAAATATATAAAATAAAGCACCAGCACATTAATGTAATTAATTCAACGCAATAAATTCAAGTACAATGTAATTAATTAATGATTAGCGAAATCGTATCAATTTACATTACCGGGAGGTAATAAATAAATTATTAAAATAAATTGAAATACTTGTCTATATGCATTTCAGGAACAGCTAAAGTAATTATGGTAATAACTAATTGAAACTGAAATTGAATGTATTATAGATTGAGTTTATCATCACACTTTTCACCAAAAAATTTATTTCAACAGCAATCATCAGATCTTATAAAGTAAAGGTAAAACAATTTTTTCACTCAGACTAACACTTTACTGCCTTTTATACGGTCAAATATTTTTCACAAAACCACACTTTCTAACCTTCCAGATGTACAAGTTTTTTTTTTCATAACTTCCACTTTAACTGCTTATCCAATTTTTGTGCTAAGGTTATTGCACAGCTTTCATGTATGAAAGACCTTAACCCTTATATTTAATTACCAATTTAACACGCAAATTCACAGTTCACTTAGATATGGACCATTCTCCAATATTACTCAGTGTAACAGTTCACCGAATGAACAAGATTCCACTCATCAGTAATGAAATCTACGTCAGCAGTTAACACGAGTGTACATGACAACCACGGTACACGAATTAATTTCTCGCAAGTACTATGCTCGAGATGCTGACACTGGGTATAAAGATTATGAGTAACTCTAGCGACAGAAATTTAACAGGAGTATCATCATCACCGTAATAATCAAACACGGCTTCTCAACTAGCCATTATGAGCAATTGCATGCTTGCGAAGCCACATTCCTTAAAACAATAAATCGGGGTGATATATTGAACTTGTAATTTTCTTTTCGGAAAAAGAGCAAAAAAAAAACCTTAAAAATATCCAAGACATTTTCAAATGAATTTTGCGTTCTAAGTATTTTTCAAATATGATGTCAATTTTTAAGGAATCACACATACACATATCCCATATTATCTGCGTTGCAATTCTAAATGTATAATAATTTTATAAGATTGTATAAGAAACTATAAAAACTATCTCATACATTTAATGAACAAGTATAATATCATTTCAGAAAAATACGTTATTTAACTAAAAATAACAATACAGTTACCTTCTACCCGCCATTTTTATTTTAGGAAAATAATGTAAATCAGGTGAAATTTCTATTGCCGTTGTCTTACGTTTACAATTTTTTTTGAATGCCAGGAAGTGCATTCGAAAGACCAAAGGTAATGAAGTTGTTTCTGTGGAAACATATTTTTGTTTCCATTTTTAAAAACAATTTTACTACTATTTTAGTGATTCATTTACGGGTATTCTGGTCTTTAAAAAATATTCTGTACTATTTTCAAAAATCGAAATGTAATTCCGGAGAAATTCTCATTAATGTTTGCTCTTTTTTCATTCAAACAAATAAAATACTATGGATTTGAGGACAATAGTAATAATTCCATATGACTAACATTATGTTCATGAAATCTAAATGACCGGTAGATGGAAGTCGTAAATTGCAAAAACACTATCTGTCTTATAACAACTGTTGCTAAAGACACGTCCGTGGACATGAGAATTATTATTCGAGATTCATTACATAATATGTAACTCCTCTTTTTTTATCCTCCAGCAAATGTTTGTATTCGATCTTTGAATAATATAAATAAACTTCAAAATAAAATTTAATTAAGAATTTTATTTTTAAATCAGAATGCGTAAATATATTAATTAAATTTCATGTCAGAGTTTGCATGTGTGACAATTATTACACGTCTAGAAATATCTGTGTCTTGCATTCTCTACATATCCTCAGATTTATTAGTCAATGTTTTGTTGTACCGTGACTTGCTATAGTGAGCAGAATCCAACATGAGCATCATTAGCGTTGCAATGATCAAGAGTGCGACATTGTAAATATACATTAAGAACTACTTTAATCTTTAATGATACTGTTATGTGTCACATCGCATGTTGTGGACAGAATTATGCTTAGTGTTATTCCTAAAATGTTTAGCAGATAACAAGTAAAAGGAAGGATAAGATCCCAAAAATAGGCTAGACATTCCCGAAATCATAGATAATTAAAGGATGGAAGGAATGGCACTGATAAAATTCAAAGAATTTAAATTAAGAATATAAACTTTAATTATAACTATGTTTTTTATTTATACAATTATATATATATAAGCTGTTAGGACTAAATTTAGTAAGGGAGATACTGGTATTATTTTTCTTTTCTAAAAACTGTTTAGTGTTACACTTATTTCTTTGGAAGTTTTATGCATTCAATGTTCGCAATTATTCAAATGAAGCTATCAATCAGTATTTGTCAAACAATAGTGCAATCATCTTTTAAACACTCATAAAGAAAAGAAAAAAGATTCCCGAAATCAAACGCATATAATGTGTCAAGCAGTTATAATGACGCCTTTTTTTAATAATTTATCTTAAAACAGTGTGCGAGTGTATTTAATGTTATGTGAATAAAATAAAATTTAAAAATTCTATTGAACTAAATTTAATTACCAAAATGGAATCAGTTCTTATTTGAAAACTAAATTCCATGGGATAAGTTTTAACCTCACTAGACACATATCAATTTGCTTAATGGTGGTCTATGTGAGGGAAATGTAATTGTTTCTCAATAGCATCATGAAATATGATGAGAAAATTAAGAAATACAATTGAGGTGTCGTTATAAGATAGAATTGAGGTTTATAGTGCTCCAGCATTGCCTTGTAGTTCTAGAATTCCTTTTTATAAAATGAAGTTCCTTATATAAAATTAAATGATTTAGATCTTACTGTGGTGGTCCATCTTAAACTGCTTGCTCTTTTTCCAGCTTCTCATCTTGCAATGAAGTGGTGCGTTGGAGCAACTAATTTTTACTTGTAAAGTATGAGTTTTCTGCATGCCCACCTGCAATATTAGTATTTTTACATGTGAAGCTGTCAGAAGAACATAACAGAGGAGAAAATGTGGTTATTTCCTTTTTAATCCGAATGCTGTCCTTGTGATCTGCTTATTGTCCTACCCCTCTCTTAGAGTTGCCCGGATTTTCTTCGGTTCGTCGACTGCAAGGACCTGCTGAGTTCCTCCTGGAAGAATAGGTAAATAGCACGTAGATGCCTGTGACGTTACTCGTCATTTATTCATTACCACTGTATTTCATTCTAACATGATAAGTGTATAACAAAAGCTGTATTCTTTTAAGTTTACCATTGGTTATTAATTTTGTCAACATTTGAACTATCTTCATTATTGCTCTTTTTGAACGAATGATAATCTAACTGCACAGTTCTATAATTAAATGATAAAGAAATGTTATTTTAATGATTAAATTGTCCTCGATCATTTGTAACTACTGATCTGAGCCAGTGAAGTATAGTATATGCTTACACATCTAATGATCCTTTAAAATGCCGTAATGATGACGATATTTTCCGAAAATAAAATTTTTAGATAGTGTGAATACTGAGCAGTAGTGTTCCCTTATAATAGTTGTACCTCCCTCCCTGATTAGTACAATAGAATTTGAATTACTAAGTTCCATTTGTAATTTAATATCTTGTATGTATTCTCTTTTCAGATTCATCATTTAATACACTTGCATGCTCAAAAAATCTCTGTCAGTATCTTACATATGACATCAAAGTAATATAATCATAAATAATCAGCCATTCCATTTTCGCTTGCGATATCACAAAGTCAAAAATATTTTTACTCCATTTTAACCTCCTTTATGAATTAATTTTCATTTTAACAGTGATTATTTTATATTTCCCTTATATACATAAGTTATCATTCATAACTCTCTTGAAACAAGGATTAAAACAAGGGATTCCTAGATAAACCCGATATGGAAATTCCACTATAGATGGCTCCCTACCAATATTAAAACTGCTTATATAATATATAAGCAGTTTTAATATTGGAAGAGAAACCATTTATAGTGGATGAGTGTAATGTGTAAGATATATACACTCATGGACAAAAAAATTAGCGCACCAAGAAGAAGTCGTCAAAATGAAACAAAATTTTACATACATAATGACTACTTTGATATAAATAAATGATTAGAAAATCATAGAAAAAGGATAATTTATTTCAGAGAAAAAGGCAAAAGAACGGATGATTTAATACCTGTTGAACCCCCTGTAGCGCGAATGCACGAAGCGATACGATCGGGCATTGAGACATACAAGTTCTGTATGATGTCTTGTGACTTTTCGTTTCATAATTGCTGCAACCTTGCCTCTAGTTTGTTCAAACTCGTGGGATGCTCAATCGCCGTCCCAAATGATCTCAGATATGCTCAATTGGAGAGAAATCTAGGGATTGGGCAGGACAAGGAAGGATAGTAACAGTGCGGAGACAGTCTTGTGTCACCCTTGCCGTGTGAGGCCGAGCATTGTCTTGTTGAAAAATGGCTCCTGGGAGCCGTTGCAAGAGTGGCTATACATGTGGTTGCCGGATGTCGTGGACATACCTCTGGGCCGTCATAGTGCCACGGATCAACACAAGGGCTGACCGTGTATAGTAGGCAAAGGCATATCCCATACCATAACACCAGCTGTGGGAGCGGTGTGTCGCAGTAAAGTAATGGCAGGATTGAGGCGTTCACCACGGGATCTCCACACTCGAACACGATGGTCAACACTGCTGACATTGAATCTGGATTCTTTGCTAAAGACGACCTGGTTCCATTTCGCTGCAGTCCAGTTTCCTCGTGAGCGGCACCACTCCAAACGGAGGCGTATATGGGTAGGCGTCAAAGACAGCACACGTAATGGGCACCGTGATCCCAAATGTCCTTCAGCCAGGCGCCTTCGTATGGTTCGAGAAGACACATGTCCCCTAGTGAAGGTGCTACTTGTGCTTGCATGGCGGCCGATGAAGCAGTTGGCTGTACTGGTGCATTTCTCATAATGTTGCGGTCTTCTCGACGACTGGTCTGTCGAGGGCCTGGTCTTCGTGTAAATGACATCTCTCTCTCTCTCTCTCTCTCTCTGGGATCCACTGGTCCCAACACCTCCTCACAACACAATCAGAGCGGCCTAATTGACGAGCTACTCGCCTATCTGACCAACCAGCTTGCATAATGCCGATTATTCTCTCCCTTTCAAACTCCGACAGATGCTCGAAAACGGCTCAATGGCATGTCTACCTCAGCTCTTCCTTTGTAAATGATTCAGCACACTCAAACAAACTTTGGATACCTGTTTTACACTCCACAGAGAACGACGTTAAATGCCCTCTACCGGCTATACGTAATGCGCAATCAAGCTGCATTTCTAATCATTTGCATATCTCCTAGACATGTACCTTCATGCCAAGTTTCGTTACGATCTTGCAAATATTCCTTGATGCACTAATTTTTTGTCCATGAGTCTATATATAGAAAATATATACATCTTACACATTTCGCGTTCCTTTTTATTTTCAGTATGTAACAGTAAGTTTTATTGTAACAATATGTTATTTGATTAAATATGTCATTTCCTTTTAATCATTGATGCTCATTAATTATAGTTGTTAAATAAAAATATTTAATTAAAATTATTTAATGTATCTGATCTTGCCAAGTGGAGTGTAATAGTTTTTCTCTCAACAGAGAAATAAATAATTTTTAACTGATATAAAAACAGATAAACAAATATAAATCTCAACAGAAAAAAAATAATAAGTATTTTTATTAATTTACCTGTATATAAGATATAATTATAGAAAAGTATTGAGCTATGATAAGCTGGGGAAATTACAGAATTTTGATTTTGAATCTTATGTTAAAATTTGATGTCCGTTATAAGACATATCAGAATTAGATTTTTTAACTCCTCAGATTTATTTACAGATTGTTATTGTACTTATGTGATAGTTTATCTGTATATGTAATTAGCATTATTTTATGATATTCTGAATAACTGAAGTTTTAAGCGTTACACATAAGGCATTGCAAACCTTTGTACTAAAATTGCTAATGGTTTTAAATCAGAAAGACTTAAACGTATTGATTTACGTTTAGTAGAAGACAAATAAACAAAGTTGCAAAATTTAGTCATAAAAATAAAAGAAATGTATAGTGGTGTTTTTAAATTGTTATTTAAGTACCGTGTTATGAAACAAGATGTTCTAAAAGAATTTGAAAACGTGATAAGTATGAAGATGATTTTATAACACTGTCTCGTATGTGTATGAAAATATGGTAGTTTCTAATGAAATTAAGAAGGAAACGCGATATCAGAGAAAATAGTTCAAATATTTCAGCTGGTAGAATTAAATCATTATATAGAGCTCCGAAAATAGAATAGAAGGACTTCAATGATGAATTAATTGTCTTCCCATTTGATTACAATGTGAAAACTCACATGATAATCTTGACTTTATAAGAGTGACACATTTCAGTTTTTAGTACAAAGTATGGAATTTAAATCATGAATAGTGAAATTCATAGAGGATTATCCATTAATAGCTTACAATTATAAAGCATTTGTTGAGTTTCTTAAGATAGAATTCGAGAAATAGGACTTATTAATCGAAATTTACGCTAGAGAACTATTAAAATTGCTTATTTTTAAGGTTAAAGCTGATAATGAAAGAAACTTTCTTATGTTATTATATGGTAAAAAAGAAGCGCACTTCAGAGATTAGGAATCTTCGATTTTATAAACGAGTGAAAGTGCTTCATATTTTTTATATCCGATTGTAGAATCTTGTTCAATGAAAGAAACTTTATCGGGCTTGGCGAAACAGTTCTCTCTGATAGACAAGAATAAAGTTCAACTTTAACAAATTTGATGATATTTGTAAAGCTGGGGTTATAGGTGTAGAGAGACTAAAACTAACCTATATTTAGATGATTTTATAATGGATTTGATAGTGCAGATAATAATAAAAATTCTGAAAATAAAATAAAAGTAGATCTAAGTTAAAAAGTGGGAAGGGGGAATTGGCTAAAATTACTATTGCTGTCGGATTTCTCACAATAAAGAATGATTCATTCATTTTTTTTCTGGTAGGAAAAGTTTATCTCACTATTCATAAATTTTATGACAGGAAAAATTATTATAAAGCACATGCTTCATCATTTCAAAAATTAAAAGAAAAAAATGCTGTTAGAAACGCTTAGAACTCCAACACATTTCATAATTTTTTAGCCAATTTATTTGATGTTATGCATGTGGTAAGGCACATTTGATTTCTATATGCCCAGAGATTTATTCGAAAGACGAACATCCATCAGAAAAATAGTCGGCAAAAAATGTAAAAGTAATTATGACCAAACACACGTGTTCCTCGGAAATGGCATTAATGCCTTTTGTAGTAAAGATCATGGGGAATAACTCGACTAGACGCTAAAGAGCTTAAAGAACAGTGATTATCTGAAGATATATTCTGATATGGTCGTAACAGTCATATCTAAAGAAACTAGCTCATTCTTTATTTGGTGGTGCTGGAGAAAAAAATAAAAATCTTAATAAGTATAGCGTAAAATTGTATTCTTCTCATCTATTTTAAGATCTTGATTTTGAGTTTGACTTCTTGAACCACGTTATAATATATTGAGATATATCTCGCTTATCGAAAAGACCCCTGATCAGAGAATTAAAATACAGTATTATATGACTGTCTGACATGGGATCAGATTGCCCTGAAATCCAGATTCTCATTGATGGTGGTATTTAAAGGAAACTTTAAAGGGACAAGTTAAGCAATTAGAAGGAGAATTAACATTAATTAAAACGAAATTAGGTTAGATGGTTTGTGGAAAATTCAAGAACTGTTTTCGGGGAAACCCTAACACATCAATTTTGCGCTCAAAATTAACTGTGAAGGAGATCAACATTTCCGACTCTTGAAATTTGGAAACAAAAGGAATTACTGATCCATTGTTAAATTATCTGAGACCAAGGAACAAGAAATATCTCAAGAAAATTTCATGAGTTCCTTTTCTAGAGATAAAGATAGTCGCTATTTTGTTGGTTTACCTTGGTTAGGAAACAATCTTAAATTATTATCAAATTGTTATGTTTCCGAAAGAAGAGTGTTTAGAAATATTCGAAAACATTAAATAAATTTGAGGAATATGAAACATTTTTATTGAGTGGATTCAGCAAGTTTTGATTTAATTAATGTCGGAGAAATTAGCTATTTTAGGATATTTTTATCTTCCACAACAGCCCGTATTTAAGCTTAAAAGAGTAACTACTAAAATAATATCAGCTTTTGATGTATCTTCTAAATTTTGAGTATTAAAAATTAGAATGTTAAATTAAAATTGAAAAAGTTTTTTTCAATTTGAAAAATTCCTATGTATTTAAATCCAATTTCTTAATACTAAATTAAGTCAATATGAATTTATCCTAGTATGAGTACATTTGTTTCAATTTGATGATTAATTGTAAATTCCAATAAAGGATGACTGATTCAAGATATTTTATACTTCAGAGAAATTTTAACTATAGAGAAAAAACATGGAGAAAGTGAGAAAAGGGTAATTAAAACTAAATGTGTAAAGAAATATGTATAAATCACTTTGTCAATACTAAAAATGGGGTAAAGAAACTCTTCTCATTATAGCGTTTTCTAACGGCTGGATATTAAAGTTTTGACTATGAAAGATTTTTACCCTTATATCACACAGGAATAGAGATTAAATTACTTTTGTTCTCTTCGAAGGCTCTTGGTTAGAGTATTTTTTTCAGGATACTCTTGTGCATTTTTAAGAACATAAGAAGTCTGTAAAGTCTTTACGTTGAGTTAAATGTTAAAAATAGTTAAAGCTTGGAAATCGGTTCCATAACCATTTAAATATTTTTAACGCTCAAAAATACGTGCTTAAATTCTGAAATATAATTTTTTTTTATTAAATAAGGGAATTTTAAAAATTTATTTAATTTATTAAAAATTTATTTAATTTATTAAAAATTTATTTAATTTATTAAAAATTTATTTAAAAATTTAAAATTTATTAAATAAGGGTTTTAATTTTATTAAATCATATCTCCAAACAACATACAATCAAAACTATTTTCGTATATGTCACAAATCCGATTTTTTTATGGGAGGGGAGGGAAGTACCGGTTATTTTTTCGTCAAATGGCGTGTTGACTGATCGTCATATTAGGCCTAATATATTAGAAATAACTGAAAATCTTAGACAAAAACATTAATTTCTAAAAAAATAAACTTTCAAAGTTAATTTTATAATTATGTTTATAATCAGTAATAAAGTATTCAGGAATTAGGATTCAAATATTTTTTTTTCATTTTATTACTTTAATTCTTATTGAAATTACTTTATTGTAATTAATTTATGCAATTAGTATAATTAGTATTTATGTAATTTTAAACTAAATCAATGTAAATAATTAACAGCAATTAAAATAACAAAAAAAATCATTAAAATATTTCTCAACTGTAGGTACCCAGAAAAATCTAGGGTTCTCAAAAGCAACGAAGTAAACAACAGAAATATCACACTACTACAAATAAGCAAACATTGTCGAGCTTGGCGAAAAGAAAATCGGAGTTGGGCACTGCGCATATGCGAAGTCTTAGCCATGTCTACAAAGGTTGCAAAGAGTGGAATAAATAAAATCAAATTCAAAATAAATCTTGATATCATCTGCGCAACAAATAAACGAAATTTAATCCTGGACATCCTTCCATTCATTCGTAATCAAGTCAAAGTCTGCAACTATCGAGATTGCTCGCATGATAATTACCACACATCGCGAAATACTTCTCTACAATCTGTTTAATCAATTGGTCAGCGGGTCGCGAAATAGCGTCTCTATCTCTCTAATTACCGGAATTCAACGTGATCATCATTACCGTGGCTCAGTGTGGCTTCTTAACTGCCCATTATGAACTATTGCACCTAATAATGATGTTCTTTCTGCAGTGTTCTGTGTTATGGGGAGAATTAGGCTTATACTTGAATTTTTCGCTTGCTTTATTTATATATGAGATAACGGACGAATATTTAGGGATTGAGAAAAGAGAATGACTTAAAAACACTATTCTAAGCAGCTTTTAAATTTAATTGTATTTTCTGAAATTAGTATTTAATTTCACGTTTTAAAGTTTTATATTAAATACAGATATACACTCAAAGAGTGTGTGATACATCTTTAGAAATAATAGATATTTGAAGTATTCCTATTTAATAGTATCCGCGAAATTAATTTTAAAAATTAAACTTTTGACTAATTAAAAGTTCACTAAGTAATAATTATTTTCTTAGGCGCTATATTTTCAAAAACATTTTATAAGTGAATTTTGAAATAGCAGTATAATGTTTTATTTCCAATATTTTAATCTGTCTCAATTTCATAAGGGTAAGTGTTCTGGTGTTTTCATCTTTTTATTGTTTTTTGTCGTTTAGCGTATTGTCATTCTGTTTAAATGCCTTTATACCCAAAACCAATGAAATTGATTACATCAATTGTATTGAATTTGTCTCCTTATTATAATTTAATTAGTAAACTTGATAATTTTTAACAAAAATCAAATCCCATCCTTTTTCTCTTATATAACCTCCAAATCAAACTAGTTGAAATTTTTCAATTTCATTTGAAATAATCACATAATATTTTTATTAGCTTTTCAAGGTGGGTATTTTATTCTATTAGTTTTCGAGACTGATACTTAACATCAATATCGCCGGAAATGGATCTACATAGTAAAGTTGGCCATAGCATGACTCGCGATGAGTGGTTTGGCTCTTATGCTATTAAAATATATGTTTAAAATATACAAAGTTATAAATCCATGTATAAAATAAACTAAGATGACTCAATGTTTAAAAATGTTTCATGCACATTTCTGTTTGCAATTCTAATGGTTAACTTAATTGAATCAATGTCCAAAGTAATTATTTTATTTCATTTCGAGTACTAGAAGAAAAAGTTTCAAATTATTTAAAAACATTAAAGAATATATAATACTTTGCTATTTTATCAAAACCTTTTGTAAAGAAAATCTTAAAAAATTAGATTTGCTTGCGGATGCTTAATTAAATTGTTAACCTCGTAACGTCTGCCGCTTACTAATCTATCCTAGTGCCATATTTCAGTTAAGGCAAACAAACAATAAATATTGACTTGAATTGAAGACGTAAGAACAAAAGAAAACAGTTTATTAATATCTGCTGATGTATAGCTTAATTCGTTCTCTCTCGAAGTTCAAATTAAATTGTCAACTCTAAGCTCTCCAATTCACTTGCTTCATTCAATCACTTCGCAAACACAACTTATTATTATCTTAATACTATAAAATCCATTTAAATCCACAATATTAACAGAAGACCTTCAATTCAAAATACCAAATTCTGTCAGCGTGTGCTTATCCTCTATCTCTCTTTATTTTCCTTTTGATTTCCTTTACATATCTCTAAATCACTTTACTTCTATCTTCATCTAGTTTCCTTTTAATGTTTCCTTTTGGTTAGAAAGAAATTGTAATTTTATGCAACTCAACTCAATGAAAGTCATCGAGAGTAACGAAGGGGAAATTGCGAAAAGCCCAATGTGATGCTTTTAGCAATTAAATTCCGAAAGTTTTGCTGATAATTCTTAAGGCGTTTCACACAAGTGCAGTAAATGCAAACCGTTAAAACTGACCGTTGCTTATTTTTAAAAAATTGAATTTTTGAATCCAAACGTTCCCAACAATAAGAAGCATTGAAAACTGAAATGAGCATCCGAGGGTATAGTTTTGGTTTTAATTCATTTTTGTTCCGAAATCTGTTTCCCAAACTCAATAGGTGAACGTCGGTATTATCTTGGGAAAACTATATTGGGAAAAGAATTCCAAAAGTAGTCAAATTTTGGACCAAAATCAAGTGTAATCTGAGAAAATCTGATGATTCCATTTGACAACACTGATTACAGATCATTCAAATAATCAAATGCTTAAATTAGCATTAGTCACAATAAACACAGTAAAACCCTTATCCTGCGTTCTGCCAAATGTAGAATTAAGAGTCTATTTTACAACACGATTAACTGAGTTCCAACGAATTCTTTTCGGACAAACATGTTCTTCTAAGTAGGTTTCTTAAAAATTTAGTTATATCTATAAACAAATAATCGTGACCAATGTAAAACAGGGTAATCCGTCCGTGTTAATCAACACATTATTATAATAATTCAGGTTCAAAAATTTCACTCTAGCTATTTATTTATTCGACTCTTATTGGAAATTACATACATTAAAGCTAAACAAAGATGAGATACCCGTTAATGACATTAAAATCAATAAGTGCATGAAATCTTATTCATTCTGAGAAAAAAAAAAGAGAGAAATACCTTCCAATTCTTGCGACGAGCAATGAATGCTGTTTAGTCAGTTTCCTGTAGCATGTGAAATAAATTAACACATATCCATTCGTCTTTAATAAATAGCTCTTTATTTATAGAAATTATTTCTTTTCGTGAATATATTAAGTAGTAGTTTCTTCGGTGGAATGAGATAAAATTAACATCAGAAGAAGTTTTCTTTTCGCTTTTTACTCTTCGAAATGTCTTTCTTGGTGGTAATGCGTAAAATTAAAATCCGAAGATAGAGCCTGAGTAAATTATTAAAATGAAAATTTCTTTGTAAAATCTTCTGTTTCCTTATGAGAAAATTGAACGATCTCGATTCGGATACATTTTCTGTAATAAAAGGGCATCAAAAGTTAAGAACTACTTTCTGTTGAATACTATTTTACATATTTTAATTTATTCTTAGTCAGAATAAAATGCTGTTACTATGAAATGTTTCTATCATTTTCATATGTTTTAAGAATTTTCGCTCTACCTATATTCTGTTGTAAAATTATAACTTCAAAAGAAAAAATATACATATAAGTAAATTTACCCGCGTAATGTCTTGTAAATCCATCTAATATCTTAAACTATATAAAAATATACAATTCATTTTATAATCCAAATCTCTATAATTTTATGTTGTCATAGGTTAATTTTTTTTTTGTTACAAATTAATCACAATATGTCATTCGATATATCTAAGTGGAATTGACTTATATATATATATAGCATATATGAAAGAGCATGTATTTCTTATTATAGATAAGTCGTTGTTTTATAATGATTCAGACAAAGCGGAGGTAAAATTGGAAAATGCTACGTATTGAGCATTTTCCGTGTATCTGAGATTAGTTGGGATTATAAAATACTATAAGTAAATTTCAAAACTTTATAATTGTTATCCTCATCATTTTATCACTATTTAATATGGATAATAATCGTTAATATTACTAACTTTATAAAGGTTTAACGTGTTGAATGGGAAGAGCTATGAATATTTAATGAAATGGGATCTTATAAACCCTCCATTGCTTTAAGACCTGGATTGTCTTGGGTCCTGCAATTTATTAGATACCTTGATATCAAAATCAAGAACGAGAACATCCAACTTATTTTCTTAAATCTATGCTCATTATATTTCAGATTTGAGAGTTTCTTGGAGAATTATAATCTAGTAGCTATGAAGCAATGGTAACTTTATATGTTGCAAAACCATATTCACGAAAACTCTAATTCGTTGTAAACTGAAGAAAACTTAATCAATGAATCAATTTTTAGAGAGGAATTTATTCTTCATTTAAGTACAAGATTAGCAGGTGTGATAATTCTTTGTATCAGAGCTTGTTTATTCTTGATATGCACAAGTAACGCAACCGGGATACCCTTGGAATCTTCTGATACCCACTATTTTTCAATATATATATAAATTCATCTTCATATATTTTAATAGGTAATATAGATTAGTATATATAAAGGAAATTATTAACGAGTCCTTGGAGTGTTCTTCATAAGCAGTAGAAATTCGAATCATGCATTGAACAAATACAAAAGTTATTTCAAAAGTAAATTCTTTTCAATATTTTTAATATTTAAGCTACATTTCTATCTAAAAATGGTTCAAATATTTCAAATTCACAATCTTTTCCTACTGTGAGTGTCACCAATAGTACACGTAAGAAATACTAATAAGTTTAGCATGTTTTAATTACTTGTGATATTTAAAAATGCAAAACATTTAAATAAACAAAAAGATGCAACACAATCAAAAATCTAACTTAACAAAAAAAAATTATGTTGTAAGCAATAAATCAACAAAAATTCTTCGGTTGCATGAACGTACGAGGAGTGATAATTAAATAACCTGGATAGTCTTAAAAATTAGTTTTATTGAAAACATTAAACAAATACATTTTAGTCCTCTTAAACATACTCCTCTTCCCTATCAATACATCGCTGCATATGAGTTTACCACTGTTCACAGCAGTGCTGCATGTCATTAGTTGTCACCTTTTCAGTAAGTCTGAAAAGGTGACACCTAAAATGGTGTCACCTTTTCACCTAATCACCTTTTCACCGTTTTCGTTTTCACCTCTTCTACAGGCTGAAAATTGGTTCCCTTCAAAGCATTTTTCACTTTTGGATACAGTTAGAACTCACACGGTGCAAGATTTGGCGAGTATGGTGGATGCTTAAGTACAGTAATGTCCGCCAAGAACTGTTTCACAGAAAAAACGTTAATCGCAGGCGCTTTTTCTTGGTGCTTGAATTTCTGGTACCAGTTTCGCGCAAAGTTTCGTCATATGCAATTACTCGGTCAAAACATTTTTGTTCTCTTTGTGGATGTTACTAATATCTGACATCATCTGAACACTGAAATGGTGGTCTTTATGCACGATTTTATTATTTTTTGTAATGTTTTCATCAGTTCTAGATGTTACAGATCGACTAGACCGTTCAATATCTTCAGCAAACTTCCGACCTTCTGAAAGTGTTTATACCATACCAAAACTTGACTATGTGACATGCAATTATCTTTAAATATCTCCTTTAACAATTCAAAACTTTCAGTTGGATCTTTTTTTTCAATTTGAAATTTATGCACTGCTCTATTTTTTACTCTTACAGTGGTCGCGGCACTTCGGCACAACAACGTCTCACTCAAACAAGGATGAAAAACAAACTGAACTAGATAGAGACACAATACAGTGGAATACAGTGCCACCTGCAATGGAAATATCAAGATCAATTACAATCAATTCCCACTCCTCGATACCAAACCCAACGGCTAGGGCATGCACAGTCCAGTTATTTAACTGTTGCATTTCGTATACTATTAAAATAATTATAAAGATTAAATTAAATTGAATCAAATACTTTGATTCATTTTAAGCATAATTGAAGTCATTATGATTACTGACAATTAAATTCGAAATTAAATGTTCTCGAAATGATTTTTTCACATCTTCTATCAGGGAGCAATTAATCTAAATTAACTCGCCAATCTCTAAATCTAAGATAGCAGCAAAAAATGATTTGTTTTAAGTCATGCTTTTAAATTATCGCTTAATATTTTTCATTTTTCACATTTGCGATTTTTGCCTTAAGAATATATCAGTTTTATAATTTGAAATCTGACTTCTGTTTTTTATTCCATGACGAAGCAGTTCTTAGATTTCTGATAACTCTCAAACTTGAGAGGTTTCAAATCTAATATTGAATCAAAATATAACACTTATATTCAGAGTAAACAGAGATAATTATTAATTGATAGGTTGCTTATGAAATTTATTGAAGCGGAAAATTAATATCATTCACATGTAAAAAAGCAAGTTTTCTAGAGTGCTAAAATATTATTGGAGGAGGGAAATTGTAGCTCTACTGCCGAAATTTCAATGAAAAAATCATTACAAAGCCGCATTTTTTAAATGTTACTGACATATAAACATAAAAATATTCAATCGTAATTCCGCAACATTCATTATTTTGAATTGATGGAATACCTTACATAAATTCTGCTAAAAATTAAAGAACTTACGATGAAACAAATATATTCAGATCATTTGTTTCAATCAAATGCCCTCAATATTTGGTCTCATTCTTACACAATTTCTAAACACGTAATAATGACTTGAGATAGATGACATTTTCTGGAAAAAAATACGGAATGTATAATGACATTTAATTACAGTCTTAATATTCATGAAATATTGATTAAACCAGAAAGATTTAAATTAATATGTAACAAGATATTTCCAAATCTTTTCGTTTATTAATCATTGTTAAAAAAAATTTTAAACTTTTTTTAAGGTTTCCGTCCCTTGAGCATTCTGAATTCGTGAAGAGAATTTCTACTACCGTATTTTATCTATTTTAATGCAAAAAGATACATTCGAAAGAGCAGAAAATAATGAAGGTTTTGGGAAACAACATTTTCCTTTAAGTTTTGAAAATATTTTGAAATATTTTCTAAAGACCAGAAAAAACACAAACGAATAATTAAAAAGGGGGTAAAAATATTTATAAAAATCGGATTGATAGATTAACAAATGGTGTATTGCCTGAGTGCTTCTTCTGTTCTTTATGAAGCCTTGTGTCCACGCTCGTGAGCGATGCGTATAATTTCATTCTGCATATTTTTAGGAACAACGAGTAGTTCATCACCATCAATAAACTATTAGAGTATATCAGATTTTAGAAGGTAATCGTTGTAAGGTTTGAATTTTAAGAGTTTTCTTATAGTTTGGATTTTAGTGTCTTACTCTTGAGCCGTTTTGATTTTGCAACGAGACTTTCTTGTATGACCATAACAGGGTATCTACTTAACGCGTCTACGTGATTCATTTTGGAATCGGATTGATGTTCTATTTCATAATAAAAATCTTGTAGTTGCTATGCCTATCGTGTTATTCGAGTGCACTAATTATTTTTTCTTTAGTGTCATTGTGAACACGTTTCAATTAGTAACTATTTTGAAATGTGTGCCTAACGAGTAAACTTTACACTTCTATTATTCTTGGATAATAACTAAAACTTCAAGTTCATAGTTACTATAATTGGTTTCAGCATCTGTCAATTTCTAACTCATAAAATATATTGCGCAAAGCGCAGCATTTGTCATTCATTTTTGGAGTAAAATACAACCATAACCACGAATATTAGCATCACAAAAATTTCTGTATCAGCGCTGAATGTAAATACTTAGAACAGTTGGGGAACATAAACATATTTTGAGACAATTAAATACTTGCATTTATCTATCAGCAAATTTAAATTCACTATTTTTGTTCAACATTTCTGTTATAGCATATGCAATGATGGAGAAATTTAAAATGAATTTCCGAAAATATCCAGCAAAACCAACAAAAGATTGTAAGTCTTTTTGGCATTTCTCGTCACGAAAATTAAGAAGAGCTGTGAATTTTTGCGAAGACGATTCAATTACCATCTTTAATAACACGACGAAGAAATTATATTTGTTTACCTAAAAGTTTGCATTTTTGAAAATGTATGTCTAATCCGTAAGAGGAAGAGAGTGAAAATACTGATGCAAGCTTTTCGAGACCATCTGTATTTTTAGATATTATAATAACATCATTCATGTAAATTGAAACATGACCTTTGATAATCAAATCCAATAGTTTTGTGCTTATGTAACACGGATACACCTTTGGTAACGTGCAAAGATCGAAAAGAGCGCGTAGAAACTGAAATTGTCCATTATGTGTCACAAATGCTGTATATTATCGGCTATTTGGTTCTATATCTAAATGAGAAAAAGCATTACGTATATCAATTGTACTAAACATATTTGTATTATGAAGGTTACCAAGCAGGTCATTTATTAAAATTAAGGGATAGTTATATTTTACAATATTTTATTAAGTTGTCTATAAGCAATACAAACTCTCGGGAATCCGTCTTTCTTTTTCCTTACAAAGGAACTACTTGTCTAGATAAATCAGAAGAGCAAGGCTCAAAAATACCATCAGCCAACCACTTCAAATTGCCATAAAATATTCGAAAAGAAATTTGTTTTGACGTAATTTACGTCTACTTAACTGTCTATGAATTTCAGCAGCATTTGACTGATGGCGGAATTATTTTAATAAAAATTTTTTAAAGGAGATATATGTCGTAAGAATTTGTTGAATATATAGAAAACTCTTCGTTTGACCTTCAATTAAAGTTTTAATGGACATTAATTTTTGCTTCGTATTCAATGATGGGAAAAAAAGAAACGATTCTTTACAATCTTGTATAACACACTTAATATCATATGGATCAGAAACAATAAACTTTCGATAAATACTCGAATTATTTCAAAACAATATAAAGGAAAGGGTCAAAGTATATGAAGACATATTGTGATTCAAAGCCGGAGACATTACGTAAGAGGGAAAGAAAGAAGTAAGATTTTTTTTCTGTATTTCTTATCTGTAGGATTTTTTTTTCGTCATCAGAAATTTATGAGTCATTTATTAGAGATTTAGAGTTTAAAGCTTACAATTCATTTAAGTTCGATAAAAACAGAAAAAGTCTAATAAGGAGTTCTTCTTTTTTACCATCAATATCTAGACCTAACACATTTAATAGACAAACTAAATCAATTATAGAAAAGGAATAGAATATTAATTTCTTGCGATCTTGAATATTGAAATCAATAGGAAATGAGGAATAACTTCTCAATTGTTTTCTTATATTACGCTTCGTTAAATAAGATATTGTTATAAATTCATCATTAAATAATATACTGTTTAACAACACTTAATTGTTTTAACATTTCCTCTTTCAAGAAAGTTTGACTCATCAAGAATATCCTTAAGAGTGAGCATCTTTATATAGTTCGAGCAGAACAGTCATTGAATGAAACTTATTTTGATTTATAAACTGAAAGGAAAAGGTAAGAGTTAGAGTTAGAAGTAATCACAAGTTCTCGATCACAAGTACCGTCTATACTTAGTGAAGAAAGCCATGTTCTTTTGGCGGCAGCCAATCGGTTAGCCTATTCACGCAGTAATTCTAAGTTCGCATTTTAAATTTAACTTTAAATGCTGGTTAGTTTACCGAGCTCTTACTTTGGAGGTTGGCATCGGTATCTTAAAAAAAACCAAGTGCATTTTTAGAAAAGATAAAGTTTATTAAATTATGAAAAATTAAAGAAAAAGATGGGTACGCATTCCTGTGTGCTTACACCTCGAGATCTAATCTTCTAATGTACTTCGAAAGTAGCGCTGCTGTAGCAAAGCATACAAAAATTGCATTTCAACGTTGTTACCTTGTGTAAAGTTGTTGTGATGCCTCGTATAAAAGAGACAGTGGTTTTTACAAGCACGCTTTGGTTTTGATAATGGTTGAATTGTAGCCTATCGGTATTGAGGTCACTAACAGCCAATAAGACAGACATGTTATCCGCATGGCCTTAATGGTAAGTAATGCCATATCACGAGCCCTGAGTCATGAAAGGGGATCATTTGCAAGGCAGCAAGTGTCTGCACGAATAGTTAGACGTCATTTGCATCAACATAAACTGTTATCTCGGCTACTACGGATTCCGCTTCCTTTGATATTACATCAAAGGTGGTAGGGCCTTTAATGGTAGCATCAATGATGAACCTGGACGTATAAATGGCGAGATATCGTATTTTTAGACGTATCCATGTTCTGTTTACAGCATCATGATGATCGCATACTCTTTCAGCATCATTGTGGAGAATGCACATTACCAGCGTGGCTTAGACATCATGATACTGGCCCATCACCTTGAGTGATGCTTTGGATGGAGCATTGGATACAGGTCTCGGTCACCTATTGTTTGCATTGACGACACTTTGAATATTGGACGATATATTTCTGGCGCTATAGCCCTTTCTGGACAGCCCGTTTTGATACAGGAAACTCCCTGGTAATGGAAGGGATTCGAAAGGGACTATCTCGAAAGGAACTATCTGGGTTTTAGCGTCGCTAAGCCTAACTTTAGAAAAAAATCACTCACAAAAAAGTTTTCGTTCTAATGCTATAATTTTTGGAAAAATTTTGGATCATTATTTAAGCTGTTAGATACATTTTAAAATAATCATTTTAATAATATTTTTTTCCTTTAATTTATAGAAAAAACGTATATAAAGAAGTGCTTACATTTAGAAATAAATTTCAAAGGCCCTATTGAAATTATTCTGAAGGTTTATTGACAAAATGCATCAATAAACTTTAAAATTAATAAACTAATATGCAATAAAGACTATTTGCAAGAAGTAACAAAATCAATTTAAAAACTTAATGTGAAACTTAGTGCAAAACTTAATAGAAGAAATTAGAGAGTGGTAATTCTCAAAATCGAGAAACGAGCTTCGTGCAAAGTCCTGTTTCGTCCGTCTCTGACAAAATGTACACATCGGAATCACTAGAAGTATTCCTTTCAAACATTTTAGAAAATTAATCTCATTCTTATCATTAATTGGATCGTTGATCATGTGAGTATATTCTTCTGATAACCAACGCTTTCTCTCAATTATAAACAGGAGAGTCAATGCATTCCAAAATAAAAAAGGAAAGTAAACGAAATACATCCAAAAGCATCGAGAGAGTTAAACAGTACTAACGGTAAATCTCTAAAAGGAAAGAAATAAAAAAATATATAGCAAAAACCATTAAAAAACGAATTCAGAGATAAACAAGAAACACAAATGCCCATCAAATGGAAGCTAAAGGAGACGAGCTCAGTTTGTTTAGTTACGCCTTCCCACTTCCCCACAATAGCTAGTGAGTGAAATACTGATTTAAGACAGATTGTGATCGAACTGAAGGTCAAGATCTTAAAACTACTATTCAGTTCAAAAGTAATGGACAAAGGGCGCCATCTAGAGATTTTTTGAAAACGTTCCACCTTAAAATGCGAATATGCCTCTTTCGGTTCCTGAGCTTGTTACCCAGTGATGCGTATTTGGTACGTTTGGCCGTAAATGACGACCACGAGTGATGCGTATTGGGTATGTTCATCCCGAAAGGCTTAAGGCCCGGAGATCTATCCTTTGAACGTTAAGAAGGGTTCGTTTCAGAAAGATAATGCACTAACGCATGTTAACAGTACTGTACGTACCTTCCTCTATACAAAAAATGTTCTAAGTGCAACCCAGGGCTGCATGCTGTCCTGATCTTACACCAATAGCATACGACTGGGCAAACGTTTGGCTGGTCACCATACATCATTCAGTTCTGTCTATAAATTGTGGTAGAAGCTGCTTGGGCAACTGCACCTGTCATGACATCCGATTTCTGTATAATTTAATGAATGCCGAGACGAATGAAGGCTGTTATTGCAGCCAGAGATGGTTATTCTGGGTAATGATTTCTCAGGATATATTTTTCCAAAATTCTTGAACACTTATTTGCTTGTTATTTTCAGTAAATACGCACTCCACATAATGTCTCCCCATAACTGTTCTTTAATCCTGCCAAATCTTAAAGTTAAATAGTTAGAGATGTTTAACTCGTATGTGCCACTTATTAAAACGATGTAAGCAATATAAGGAAATACTAATTCAACGAATAATTATACAAACATTTCGAGCATTTCCTTTCATGCATTACATGACTAATTTACTACATTTACTAGTGATTAAATGTAATAACTCGAAACGAAATTCTTTATTCGTGGATTTGTTTTTAACTGAAAATATTAATTAATATAATGGATTCTGCACAAACGCGAAAAAAGATTTCTATCTCATGTAGTCATTTCAAAGGACTAAACCAGCATTCCATCAACGTTTCCAAGATCTTGCTACCATTTTAAATTCCTAATCTGCCTCCTAAATTTCATTATTTTGTCCAACAATCACTGTTAGTAATTAAAACAATAACAATATTATCATCTCATCTCCCAGCAAAGAACATAGTAAAGAAAGGACCTTCATTATTGATACATTAGTTCATAATGGGGAGTAGAGAATCCATACTTAATTATTGCAACAACTATGACGATTCCGTTAAATGTTGTTCGTTAGAACGGACACAATCCTTCTTGCCGCTGACTAATCAGAGAGCGATCATCTCCTGGAGGTTGTAAGCGAATGTTAGTACGCAATGTATAATTATTGTCACGCAGGCCTTTGGGCGAGGATTGATTACAGATGTTTATTGGAATCTGTTTTGAGACTACAATCCAATAAATTGGAGAATATAGGTTATTATATATCTGTCCTTTCCGATTATATCAATTCATTATTTAATATGATTCGTTGGTAACTAAGGTAATTATTAATATTCAGTAGCCCACAATTTTTTAGAAATATTTAGAGAAATTTTTGTTGTGAATAATAACCACAGCAAGGAAATAGGAAGGGTAAATGTAATGTAGACTCTTTTATAACTTTTTGATAGCTAAACACTTCTATAATTGTATTAATTAAAAAAAACATTTAAATAGTTTTCCTTATCTTTGCTGAAACTAACGCAAATGCCACGTATTTTTAAATACTTCAAAAATTCATTTAATGTTTTGACCAAGCATAAGATCACTGCGATGAAGCATTTACTTTATTCATCCCACCTTACAAGTCTAAATTTTTTCTATTCCGTTAGGTGAATCCAGATTTTAAAGTAACAAAATTTGTGACAATTCAAGCTGTAAAGAAACAACAGAATCCCTGAAAGCGTTTTCAGAAAATGGTTCACAGCACTGTTTTGTTCAATGGTTAAGTGGCATTTCGCAGTATAGGAATTGTGATGGAATATACATTGAAAGGAATAACATTAAACATCTAAAGAATAATAAATAGCTTTTATAGATTCAATTAGATTTATTTTAGCCAAACTTTGTAAGTAGTAACTAAACTTTGTAGTTTGTAGTATTATATGTAAGGTTATTATTGATGTCTCTACATCAATTCGAAAAGATTTTGGCTCATGTAGTTTTTGTTATATTTGTCCTGCAAGTGCTAGAGAATATGCATTTGATGAAATGAGAATACTCTGTAATATATCAGCTATTAAGGATCATTTTCCATAAGAAGATTTTTAACTTTTATTCTCTAGTCAATTTGTAATGAAAGCATTAAATTATTAATAAAAATCAATGCCATGGAAAAATTAAAGTTAAAGTTCCGTTATTTTATTTTTTGTGATACACAATGTGGCTAAAAGCTTTAGAAGGAAACTAGTAGTTAATACAGAAGGTATAATATGCAATTTATTTACAATCATTCTACGTAAGACCTTTTGAAAAACTATGAATCTGTTAGCTCGATCATCGAGCATCTCCAGTCCAATAGGAACTTTTCTGCTGGAAGGCTTCATACCTTCATTTTAATGTTATCTTGAATCGACTTGAAATTGTCAAATTGCTGTCTTTTTCACTTAAATTTCACTTTGAAGTTCAAAAGTAGTCCACCGGTTCTTATTCCTGATAGCACAAATGATATATCAGTGATATTTTTTAATTGTACAGAAAGCGTATGATGGAGCATATCATACAGAAGATAGTAATTTCTATTTGCATTCTAGTCCGGATACTCCCAACCATTGTGTATTAATTACTGATACATTGCACCCCTTAGAAAGTTATATCCTCTTTTTGTGCTTCAGGTAAAAGTTCCAAATGTATCACTCGTCTGCAATAAAGAAAAATTATAATATTATCTTTTCAATCGAGAATTTTAGAAAAGAAGTTTCTTCACCATTCATAAATTTGAGCCAACTCATTCCGTATTCTGTCTTTTGACTTCCCAATCATAGGTCAGGCATTATGATTTCTCACAAGTAATAATTTAATAAACACTATGTTGTGATTATACTTTGGAAACTTTTGTCAAACAGCCACTCGATTCCCCCTTTTGTACGGTTGCTTGTTTATGTGGATCAAAACAAAAATACAACTTTCTTTTTTCTAAATCCTCTGAAATTATCTTACGGACAGTTTATTTATCGATGTTTAAAAGTTCTGTTAGCAATGTAATTATTTATTGGTAGATGCTTCTTAAAGTAATATAAAAAGTTTCGATGTTCCTATTGGTTCGGCTAAGGCAAATACTGGCTAATCTAATTAGAGCTAATCAATAACTACCCAAATTTCGTCATTCCTAATTCCCTCCCTATTCTCTCGAAATTTTTCAAATCATAGAAATACATTCGATCGAGGCAAGAAATTCTCACTGTAAGCATTGTACATCATTCGATAAATTTTGCTAGCAAATTTGCCACTTTTAAAACATCACGTCATTGCAGCCCTTTTTGTAATGTGACCGCATTACAACCATAAATAACACAGGATACGTAGAGTTCTGTATCTTGAAGAAAGTTTAGTAAAAACGGACGCATCTTGTCACACCTATGCAAAAGACTTAGGAGACAGAGAGTTGATCTAAAATACATGACATATAAAATAAATTATAAAATATGACATATCTGGGGGTGAGTTGAAAAAAATGTAAACAAAATTTCAAAATACAACAGAAAACTAATGTCATTTTCAAAACAGTATCCTATCATTAACCCCCCCCCCCTCTTCCAGCAGAAACTTTTATTATTTGGATTTCATTGGATTTATTTTTGTTATGGATTTCACAAAATTCTAAAAATGAAGGAATTGAAATACTCTAGGGCGGTATATACCTTTCATTGTCATTTTCAAAACATTAAGAATATTTCAATACAAAATTTCTCTTAGGTGTCATTTATTAGGAAGTTTTATAAGCATATTATTTTATTAAAATTGATACAAAAAATGTAATATGCTATTTGAATTTATTGGATTATTATTTTACTAATTTATATCAGTCGAAAATTATCATCATTTAATTCATTAAAATGTTTCTCATGATTACTAGATATTTCTTTTTAAATTATCGAGATGTAAATTATGAATAAAAATAAAAATTTCAGCAAAATAATCTGAAAGTGATCAGATTATAGAATACAAAATTTTAGTTTAATTCTATCTACAATTTTACATTGGAAATGTAAAATTTAATAAATTATCATTTCTTATTCCAAATGTCTAAGAGAATTCAACATTCCAAAAGTTTCAAATAAAATGCAAGAATTTTTCTTTTTTCATAAAAGAAAATATTTTTGGAAACATTTCTACTTCCTGGTAGTTAAAACCTTCCTTAAATAATCAAACTCATATTTCTTGTTTTTCATGCAGACAGTTCTATTAGTTGTAATAAAAAAAAACTTAACGAATAATTAAGTGAAGTACTTGATTGTTTTCCTTTTATTTTTATTACCAGCAAGTGCACAAAGCTTTGCTTAACATAGATTCAAATCTAGTTAATCGGTTAATGTTAATCGAATAAACTAAATTTACAATACGAAAAAAATTGGATTCTGCATGGATGATTTAATTCATTCCCATTATTATGATCAAGTACAGTTGTATTGAAAGGTGGAAAATATTTGAGTGTTTTATAATTCAAATTAAAATAAAGTAAATACGATTAGAAAATGTGCTTTATCATATAACAACGCCTCTGGGTATAAATGTTCATAAAATTAGTCTGTGAAGAATAAAATTTTTTTTGCACAGTAGGTCGATGAAAACTAATTAATAGATTCATTGTTCATTTGTCGCAGTATGTAATTAATTTATTTGTACAGTTCATTTTTGGTTTGTAGGCCTGTCATTTTTTTTTTTTTTATTTTAATGAAGTTATAGAGAGGTTAGACACATAATAGTAAAACGATATAAGTTAGCTAAATAAATAATTATCCAGGTTCTTCTTTTCTACTTTAAAATTATTTACTTTTAGGATTTAAATAAAACTCATAAATATGCTGTATTTTCTGTAGTCTAGTTTTTACTTCGTGGCTAGCGACATTTGAGAAGTACATTAAAATACTGATTGCAGTGAAGACTAAATGTGGAATAATGGGCAATGTTAAGCATTACTTTTACATGGGAATCATATTCTACATGGAGCATTGAGTATAAGAAAAGGAAGTGTAATACCAGTTTAGAAATCTAGAATTAATTCTTATTATTACGATTAACATGCACATGTTTAGCTGCTTTAGAGTGTTAATTCAAAACCGACCGACGGATCACATGGAATGGCATAACATATTTCAATTTTATATGCTTTCTTAATATAAGGTAAGAGGAAGAACAAAAATACATAAAGGACAGAATACGTACCAAAAGGAGACAAATTTTTCATTAAGATCATATTTGAGTGAAAACAAGAACATAAAAGAAAATTCAGTATCGATATGAGGAGTCGGTATTGTCGTTTCTAATGAACGTTTAATGTAAATATTTTGCGTTATTTGTACGAGTTTAATATTTTTAAAAATATGTAATTTTAAATTATCTGCAATTTAAATGAAAGTCTAATTCACTCATAATTGTAACTTTATCAAATGAAATGAAAATAAAGCAACATGCTTCACTTAAAAATCAAAATGTTGAAAATGATTCCATGTAGAAATAATAAATAACTGGTGAATATTTAAAATTATTGGTCATAATCAATTTGTTAATGTAAGGAGAACTGCACAGAATTATATCTATTTATATTGGTAATAAATGCTAAATGTTTTATAAATTTCAGTGCGTTAATATACGAATGAGTTCAAGGTAACGAGACATCTTCCGAAAGAAAAATAATGAGTTTAATTATTTTTATAGGTAATGTATACAATGTTACAATGTACGTTATATATACACTCTATTACAGAAAAAAAAAAACGACGCACCAAGAAGGATTTGTTCGACTGTAATGAAATTTCATATGCAAATACATTTGGACGGAACACGCAAATGAGGAATATTTGGTGTTCATTGAATGAATAGATGGAGTCACAGCGCATTGGAACTGCTCACACTGCAGGTGGTATATAAGAAGCGATTATCAATTTAATGGTCAAATTTTCTGTTGCAATGCGATATAGTATATCTTTCAACGACTGAAAAAATACCTCGCCACAGGATTCGAGTTTCTTTACGAGCAACTGTCAGAGTTTAAAAGAGGTCGTATCATTAGATTCAAAGAGGCAGGTTGGGAAAATCGGAGAATCACTCATCAATAAGGTCGAAACGATGAGGCGATTAGAAGATGCTGTCAAGAAGGGGGGGGGCAATGGCAGATTTCAGCTTCATGATGGTAGTGGTCTACCTAGGGCCACAGCAAATCGGGAGGACACAGTGATTGCCATATCAGCTATCACAGCACCTGATTCTTCGTCATCAACCATCACACTTGCGACCCGCAGACGAGTGTCCACCATGACAATTCATAGATGGCTGAAAGGGCCATCTTTACTTTGAAACTATATAACTCTGAAATAAATAATTCATTTTTTCTAAAATTCCTATCATTTTGTATTTTGTACACAATTTTCCTATCCGCTAATTTTTGTCTCAATTGGATGACAACTTCTTGGTGCGTCGTTTTTTTTTTTTTTTTTTTTTTTTTGAGTGTATAAACAATGTCTCGTTACCTTGGCATTGGCCTTTAAAAAGTATAACGTGATATAATTTATTTGAGATCCTTCATAAAATATATAAAGAGTTAAGCAAAATTCTAAACTTAAATAAAAAACATAGTGACATTTAATTAATATTCTTTGTATTTCTAATTTTTCACTTTAAGAAAAAGTGATACGTTTTGTACATATATAACTCTACATATAAGCTACATCCAAACGTATGAAATTTATAATCATGCCTTTTAGGATTTGACAAAGCTTTGTGTTAAATTTGATAGCTAATGAATAAATGAATTTGATAGCTAATAATGAAAAAGCTAACGAATGTGTTTTTCTGTGGCCAATAATAGAACAACAAATATCTGAAAGCATTTTCTCTTATAGCACCTTTACTATCTCCTCTTATGCAGTGGTTTATCCTATTTTAAAAGGTATTTACACAATTCACTCTCATATTAGGATATCATCCCTCTTGGTATCGTTATAACATTACGTGAATTACTTGATGGAATTTTTCTCTTTATTTATCCCTTAAAGTTCCTAAGTTTGAGGAGAAATAGTACAAATGTAAGTCAAAAAGTGCCTTTTGAGTGACATTCGACATCATATCATCTCCTAACTGCTTAGGAGTCCAACTACCAATCTTTCATAGTTTTCAACTTTGGTATTTATCAGAAAACATTGAACCACTGAATTAAATGACTGTGATTGATATGAATGGCATTTGACAGATTAAAGTTTAACACTTCCTTTAAATATCCATGTGTCAAAAGTTTCCTAATCTTTCGGCAATTAATATTTCCTCTTTTAATTTAACATCGCTCACACTGGGTAAAGAACACTTGATATTTGCAACGCATTCATCATTTTTATGCATAGACCCAACTTTATACGTAAGGAAGGAAGAAATACTTATGTTTGGTACATAAGAGGGGCAAAAGTTAATATGATTTTCCAGCATGTATTTCTTTGTTGAAAACCCAGTCTTTAACATTATGTGCTTTGTTATTCTCTTCGGTGCCATAGACACAGAAAAGAAACAACTGTTTGTAGATCCATTTTGAAGTCTGAGTACTACACCTATGATTTTTAAATCTACATAAAATTTCTAGTTGTATTTTTCGCACTGTATTTCTTTCAATTGAACTGACAAACTCTGAGACGTTTCTTTCATGTTCATAAAATGTGTAATCGATATTAGTAGTTTACTAACTCTATTGTATAAAAACGTTTGACATAATAATAATGATTAAAAAACAACAACATTTAGAGTAACCTGCATTTGAAACTAAATTTATTCTTTAAACCATCAATATATATGCATACGTTATTTAATTTATCGTTGTAAAACATCCTGAAAATTACTCATATCACTTTTGGCAAAATGAATTCTAAAGCAATAATTTTTAGTAATTGGAACTTATAAACTCTGCTGCTACTATCTATACCTACAGATTTGAGATTGATGTATGGTAAGATTCTAGTATTAGAGTAAGTGGTATAAGTTTACTATGCTGAATTAATTGTGGTAATGTCTTTTACTTAAAACCGAAAGATAGAGCTAATGATGTTGATTGTTTGGACCTTTCTCACGTTTCTTCTGTAAATAGCAATTGTTCCATTGAAGAAAGTGGAAGAAACATAGCCAATTCCTAGCAATGTAATAAAGAAGTCTTGCGGGTGAAAAATTTTGTTTTACGGGAAAGTTCAACGATTTTCATAAGACAAAAAGAAACAATTATCTGCTTGACTCGTCTGCTCTCTCCAGATCAAAGTACTTGTAAAGAGCAGGCGATTTTCATTCAGTAAATTCAAACACAATAACACATTATGCACGATATATGGAGAGAAATGTTTTATTTTCATCTCCTACATGACTCTCAAAATAAATATAATAAATTTCTTTTACCTTTTATGTATGTTTCCCATGTTGTGATTTCATTGTAAGATGCACACAAATACAACAAACATTGTGCGAGTAATTAATACATGAGCGGCGAGGTTTTCCAAGAATACAAAAACTAATACATATACTTACAGAACACCAATAGTTAAAACTTCAAAAACTCGTTACAAGTAAATGAATAGAAAACGATTATCCTGCAAGCATACATCTCAATCATTATTTGTTGTAAAGTGCACTAGCGACTTTATTTTAAACTACTAACGACTTGCGCATTAGCGACACCAAGTTTACTTAAATGTCTGACTCATTATTAATCTATAGCTTAGCATAAACAATAATGACAAAATAAAAAAGAACAAGATATATATATATATATTTCAGATAGGAGTCTTAAGATTATGGAAACATATTTATAAACATAAAATTGTATTTATTGAATAATATAATTATAATTTCTCTCCCCCCAATTGAATATAAAAAACTTTAAAATATTTAGAAATTTTTGTCTTAAACTTCAGCAAATTAAAAAAAAAAAGCTTTACTGTCTCAAAAATGTGTTTAAATCATTTTAAAAATATGTTCAGTATTTAGCAACTTATCACAATTTATATTGTTCAAAATATTAACATTGTGGATAAAAGGGTTTCTCAGAAAAGTGTACAATAATCTTAAAAACTACATTTAGTTGCTGAATTCAAAAACATTTTTAAGCTCATAATTCCGAACTTTAAATGTATCAAACTCTCATAAATATTTCACCTACAGTATCAACAAAACGCAATCAATTTCATAAGAGTAAAATAAAAATTACAAACTTTGAAGCATTTCATTTTCTCAGTTACGTTAAGAAACTAATATTTTCTTTTTTTTATTCTACGGTTACTGATTAGAGTATCACAAAAATGACTTATTAGAAAATGTAAAAAAAAAAAAAAAAAAAAAAAACCCTATAACAATATAAAATATAATTTCAACAATTCATACCCACCATCAATTTTATAAGAAAGAAGCAAACTGGGAAAATGAAGTCATCTCAACTTACAAAGTTGACTGAAACTCTTAAAAAGCCAATATATCTGTCAATTCTCTGAAGGGATATCTTCAAAGTCCTTCTAAAAGGCTCCAAAGATATCACAAAGGATTTCTGTCTTCAAAGTATTTCTAGCAATTTCTTTTTTTTCCCGATTTAATTTCTTCCATTTGCCTTCACAAAGAAACATCTCGAGAGAAAAAGTGAAAGAAAATTACTCTCCTCTTTACTAATGTAAGGCATTCCCACCGAAGAGGCTACCACTTAGTGATTCCGGAAAGAAATCATTTCAATAAATAAATAATGTCATATATAAAAGACGAATGGATATATGTTAATTTGTTGCATGTATTAGAATACTCATCGGAAAATATTTCCATTTACGTATGAAATTTTTGCGATTTCCTTCTTTTCTCCAATCCTTCAAAAACTCATTAAGTCTTTAAATACATTATCGTCATTCGTTGAGCTCCGTTCTTCATATAGTGTTAATAGATTTTTAGATTATATTTCCTCGTACATGATTAAAATAAACAGTGTTGGCCATAATTATTCTATTAAATATTTAGGACTTTTCTGGTGTACTAATATTTTATGTTAAATTCTTCTTTTTTTTTGAAAATAAAATAGAACTTTCTTTTAAGTTGAACAAGTGTTTAGTAGAATGTGCGTGTAACTGGAAATTATTTCTTATATTTTATCAACAATGCGTATGTTCAAACTGTCCTTTTACACAGGTAAGGTTGAACGAAAATCTCTTGTTATATTTCTTAAGAAATGCTCGATACATAAAATGAATTTCTTTTTTATTTAAAAGTTCTCAATGGCTAGCCTATAATTTTTTTCAAGAATAATATAAATAAAAAATATTAATTAAAACTTATTTTTTGCTCATTTTTCGATATTATCCTTCATCTCAGTGATAATTGCATTCATTAATATCATTTTAATAGAGAGTATATCATCCTTGTTTAAAGTTATAAAAATTTAGTAATAACATCCTATTGCCCGTATCGTCTCTGTCATCTCTCTCTCTCTCTTAAAGTTAATACAGAACTAAAATTTCTACTTATGTTTAATTCCAGACAAATTAAGTAAAATTGACATTTGTGTCTAATATGTCTTTAATTTCTTCTTAAAAAAGAGGGATTTGCTTTTCGCGAGTACTACCAGTTTTTATAATCTATCTCTAACCAGAATAAGATACGAGTACCTACTACAATTGCTTCGACAATGTAAGAGTTTTAATCACTTTGTATCTGCTAAACACGTCAGAATACATCCACGCACATCATACTAACTTCCTTCTTACTACTATAACCTTAATTCTTTCCAATTAATTCTCTGTCGCTTTTATCGAAATTGATTACATTTATTCACTCCATTTCCGAAGTGTACTTAAATTGCATCACGTTCCATTTCAATGGAAAAATCTGGGAACTTAAAAAAATAATTAATAAAACCGAAAGAAACAACAGATGCTAGTTGAACGGAAACAGATTACGAGTAACTTATGTTACATATCTTAGTAGGAAAGTACATTATTAACTATCTGCTACTTGAAATGTGCTGACTTTTAATTCTTATGTGACTTCTTACATTCTTCGCAAAAAGCTAATCATAAAACTAGTCGTATTCCTATAATGATATGTTCATATCTTTTAAATCCAATTCGCATTCAGCAACACACAATATTAAGATAGAAAAACTTTTTCTAGTGTACATTATATGTTTTCGATTAAAAATATAAAAAATAAAAAAAACGTTTTAAAATGAATCGTTTATTTAAAGATGGTCTGAAACAAATAAAAATAAAAAAATTAAATGTAAAAATATTATATATTGTATTAGAGTTTGAGGCCCCTAACATACCTAAGTCTCATTACCGATAGATTAAGTATCATACCTGCTTACTTATATATGTGATAAAAAAAATTACTGCCTCAAGCATTTATAAATTACTTATTGCTTAAGATTTAAGAAACTATTTGTAACTTTTAGTTCATCTTTTAATAAATGTTTAGCTTGAAAATTATTTTATTCACATTTATTTAATTATTTTGTAGACTAGAAATTAAAGAGAAAAAAAAGCAATTATGTGAGCTATAAGTGCGTGCATAATTTCTACTCATTTGGAAGCTCTGAAGTACAAGACCTAGGATTCTAAATCCCCAACCCCAAGTCCGTCATTGTTTCAATGTTGAATTGCCTTAACATAGTACGGTATTGTCATCGGAGTTAAACATGAATGCAAAATTTCAGCGCAATCGGATGAATCTCAAGAGGGTTAAAATGTGAGTTCAACTTTTGAACTTGAAACACATATACGCATATGAAAACGCAGCCAGTTAAATAAAAGTTTGCAAAAATATATCGAATCTATATTTCATGAAAGAATAAAAACCAGAAGACTAATTCGAGTGACAAATTTTTCACTATATATAAAGAGGGATTTATTTTACGGTGATAAAACCGAAGTTGTCATACCATCAAGGTTTGGTCAAAAATGTTTCTGTCAAGTCACTTGTTCGAAGTCCCGATTCTAATATGAATCTTATGTATTGCGCAGCGCCAATAATGTACACTGGTGTGCAAGTCTTAAGCAACAATAGCCATGAAATTCGATAGCCTTGAAATTGCAGAAAAAGAGGTTATTACGACCAGTACAATGAACACGTAATTTAGTAGAAAAGTGATGCATATGCTAATGTCAGGAACAAAATGTTATAGGCGGCACGCAAAACGTGTGCGGTCGGTGCGCGCTGACCAAGACTATAATAATAGAAATAATGGAGGCGCAATTAAAGACATTCGCTGCCAATGCAAGAGAGTATTTTCCTGAAATATGCCTAGAAGAAATCACCTGGACCATTTTACACGTGGAGGAAGCATCGGGCGCTAGGAAAGCCTTCCAAACTACAAGTACATCTATTAGAAAGGCTGGTGGCGGTCGTCCTAGAGAAAACAACTGCAATGGATGATCGATATATCGTCCTGTAGGAAAAAGAGCCCGATACCAGTTAGCAAACTAAATTGCTCATCAACTGTGTACAGCAACAGGGTGACAAGTGTTGCGGTTTACTGTGGCTAGACGCCTTCACAAAGGTAGCCTATTTGTCCGCCGTCCCTATGAAAGTTGGCCATCAGCAGAACCGTTTAGATTGGTGTAAGGAGCACGAAACTGGACATCTGGACGAAACTGGAGTCGTGTCCTCTTCGAGGATGAGAGTCGTTTCAGCACCATAAGCGATTCTCAATGCCAGTTAATTTGGAGAGAAATCGGGACACGGTTTCATTCATGTAACATTAGAGAGCATTACGGTGAGAGAGCCATTACGACCATTGCGATAAAGAGACCATTACGGTGGTCCATGAGTTATCGTCTGGGGAGGAATTATGCTGAACGGTCGGACTGAGCTCCACTTTTCATTACAGAGGTTCTGTAACCGGAGATCACTATTGTAAGGATATCAACCTTCCTCATAAGCGTATGCTCCGAGGTGCTATTAGACCAAACTTGTTTTTATAGATGACAATGCATGGCCACATTGGACGGCTGATGTTCAGAAACAACTGGAAATCTAAAACATCACTCGAATAAAATGGACAGCAATCTCCCCTGATTTAAAGCACACACATGGAACATGTCTGGGACGCTTTGGTGAGGTGCCTTGTGGCATGATTATGTCTTCCGGGGAACACCCAACAACTGAAACAGATGCTGATTAAGGAATGGGCACTCTTACCACAAGAACTGTTGGACAATCCGTTGCTGAGTATGATGAGATGGTATGAAGCAACCATTGCAGTAAGGTGAGAGCATATTCCATACTAAGGAACATCTGCTTGTTGTTCTTCCTCTAGGACAGATAATGATAGGTAACGATAATATAAATTCAATGAAGCCTCTTTTTTGTTTTATTCCATACTATATGTATTGTATTAATTTTTTCGTATGTTTCTTCTTCGTTTAAGTACAAATTGATGTCTCTCATTTCTGAATTTAATTTATCTCAGACGATTTCTCGTGGAGTTATGAGAAAAGGAACAGCTATCATCTAAGATTGGCACATCAGTGTAAATAGTAAGGGTTAAAAGTACTTAAGTTCGTGAGAAATGTTTGTGAAGAGTAGGATGCCAGCTGTTGCGTCGACTTCGTCTTGTGACTATGCCTAGAAATAATGAAAAGTAATTGACTGTGGTTAAATGGCCAGGAACTCGTGAAAGAATGCTCCGAGTCCTAATTAGTAAGCTGTTAATGCATGTGTGTAAGTACAAAAAATTTTAACTTAATCTGCATATACCTTGTCTCTAATGGTGTAATTGAGGGGAATTTGAAAATTAAAAATATTTCACAAAATAAAAGAATTTAAATTTTGAATTATATGCCATAATTAATTTAATTTCCACACATCCACTGTATTTAATTAATAAAAAAATACTTGATTAAATATGCATTTATTTGAAACATAGAGAATTTTCAATAATTAGACATAAAACGACAATTGTTAACGTATTATCTTTGCAATCACATTTGCTGATAAATATTATATAATTCACAAACACGGAAATTATTTAAAATCGTTGAAACGTTGCAATGTTATTATGTTGTAATGAAATATTTCAGAGTACAGACATTTATTCCTCTATATTTCATTATCTTAAAGTATTTTTATGTAAATATTCGAAATTTTGTTTTAAAAATGCTTGTTTAAAGTAGGATGTTTTTTCAAGTTTAGCTTCGAATTACCATAACAGGATAAAAAATATATACCGTTTAAAGTTTCTTTTAAATGCATTGCAAAAGTTACTTTATTTTCTTTTCAAATTTGAGACAAACTTTCGTATTCCTGTATAGAGCTAAACTTCAAAAAGTAAGAGAAGTTTACTTTTAAAATTCGAAGGAGATTATAAAAGAATATAGACACATGGTAAGGGATCTTTTGATCCAATGTATAGGGCAGGCATATTATTTCACTTGGCTTATGCGTTCACGCAGGCACATAACACCGCTGACTTGCAATTGAATATTTCAATAGGTGGTGCATACCATCTAAACATAGTTCTCTTAGAGACTAGAAAAAAATCAATATAATTTAAAATTAAAATTATTAAGATACAACGTTTAGTAATTGAAAAAGCAGGATTGATTTTATTTTAATTCAATATTACAAGTATAATTTCTAAAACAAACTCAATGATATAAATATATAACGATTCAATATTACATATATTATTGCTCATTAATTCTATGCCCGTATAGCAACAACAACAGAGCAATATCAGTAAAAAGAAATAAGAAAGCCTCAATGGTTATCATTGTGATATAATTGCACTTTTCACTTTAGTTCGGCATCGCATGATAAAACATAGCGTTCTTCGAGTAGCCACCCATTGAAGAGAAATAAGAATTACAACACCGTCGTGAATGTGTTGTGTTAAGCAAATAATTCACAATGAACAAATTACATTCAAAAAACCAGGTTAATGGAGAAATCTAATTGAGAAATTTAATCACTCGTGTATTTTTTCTTATGTATGTATAAATACAGAAAAACCTGGAACTTGTAATTGAATTATATAATTTCGGCAGATTTTTAAACACAGTAGCTGTAATATAGTATAATCGAATTTGAATCGTAACCTCAGCATTAGTAAAAGATGCATCATTACTCTGTGCCATTAGTTCTATGGATATTTGAGAAGCTCTTCTTGGTTGTTACGAATGTAAGGATGCCTGTCTCTCTGGCATTAGTGCCATATATAGTCGTACAAACAATGGATCCAGTCACAGAACGAATATGTCCTGGATAATTCAAATGAGAAATGTTAAGTATCTACCACGAACACGTAGCTATGTACTTGATCACTGATGTTAATGCAGTCTGATTTGAGGTTATAATTTAATAAGACATAAATTGAATTATGTTTCAAAAAATAAACAACTGTATATATTTTTGGACTTCATTGTCACAAAATTGATCAAACATGTCATGATAACTTAAATAAAAAAGAAGTACAGAACCTTAAGAAATGAGTATATAATATCCATATATTTGTCTGATATAAAAATACATGAGCAGAATATTATATATTTATGTATCAACACAAAAAATTGATAAGATGGAATTGAAATTAGATTCTTGGAATGTTTTTATAAGTTTTAATTAATTTACTTAGAGTTTTAAAGATTTCCCTTTTTCTTCTTTATAGAGGGAACGTGGGCGTATTTTTGTGAAAGGCAATTTAAAATCATTTCCCTCCCTCATTAAATTTTTGGTTGTTTGTTCCGGGAAATGGAAACTGAATAACAATTAATTACGAAAAATAACTCTAGAATTCAATGATAAATTTAAAATAAAATTAATATTTTACTGTAAATTGGATTGCAAGTTACGCTACATAAAATCTATAAAATGGTTCCCACATATAAGAAACATTTTGCCACATCGCTTAAGAAAAAAATTTTAGTTTTTACTCTCAAAGAATTTTTTTATGAGAAATAGAATCCTTCAAAGAAAAAAAAATCTTTTGAAAAAGTATAAAAATGATTAAATACAAATTTGATCAAATATTATAAAAAAACTGTTGAACTTCGAGAAGATTATTCTTGTGCGTGTCCTTTCAAATTAGAAATATTAAAGCTTTTACGTAATAAAAACTTGCTATTAATATGTTCTCAATGAAAGTATATCAGGTCAGCCTCAATTATAAAAGGCAGTATAAAATAAACATCAATTTGGTTTAATTTAACTTATGGATTATCTTACAAATTTTGTAAAGCATTAAGTTTTAAAACTATAAAAATATTTGCTTTTTTATCTAACCTTTTTCTTTGGTCTCGAATTAGTAAGTACTTATATAACGTAAGTATTTTCAAACTTAATAACACGAAATCATGGTAATGAGGTGCTTGGAAAAATGTCTAAGTATTGTTAAAAATTATCAAGATTTTCATTGAAACTTATTGTATATTTACGTACGGATTTCAATATGTTTATTGTAATAAAATCAGTAATGGAAAATAAGTCTAAAACAAGATACAAAATTATTTGTACTAACATTAATTGATAAAGATTTATAATTTTAAATATATTTATGAATTCCTTCAATAACCTGCAAATAAGAATCTATTTTAATTAATAGTCAAAATACTAAGGGAGTATTATAAGGTTTTAATTATTAATATGAAGTAACCCAGGATATATGGATAAAATATATTCTGCAAATTAAATGATCTTTATGTATATAATGTTGCATATTATACCTATTAATGTTGATTTTTTTGGTTTTAGATAACCGCAGTTGAAGTTACCCGCAATATCCTTAAGTTCTAATTACTACTTAAATAATCCATATAGAAATTTAATTTTTATTTATTGTTAATTCTTAGCTTCTGTACATAGTCATCCATATTTATACATTTCTCCAAACGTTTCTTGACCTTTCGAAGGCTATCAGTGCAGAACTAAGCATATTTAACTCTTTATTCTCCATGCTGTGAAACCAAACAAATCAAAACTATTAGTAATATTTTAAGACATTGTGTACATAAAAGTAAATAAAGATGCCGAAGAAACGTTATGTTGAGAATTTTTAAGAATAAAAAACAAATAGTAATTTTCTATCAGGAACATTTTTCAGTAATAATTAAAATTCTACAATATCTCACTTATATGTATATATAAAAATACGATTTTGGGAGAATGTCTAATCTTGTCACAATGTATAGCAATTATGAGAGAAAATATATCAGCTATTGCAAACGTTTTTTTTTACATTTTTCTATTTCAAGCATAGGAGTCCTCAATTTTGACTAAATTTAATCGCAGGGAAATTTGTTCTTAAATTGTGAACCTTAAATTTAACCCTAAAAAATAATCAAAATGTGATTAATAAGCCATTGGTGCGACTGATTAGCAATTACTTCAAAAATATTTTTAATACTTTCAGTATTCAAAAAACAGGATGCATTTCACATTTTAAAGTTGGTTTAGATGAATCTCGCATTGTCTCAACGAGAAATCTATTGTGGTTTTCAAGTATTAATTACTCGTATATATGATAGTGTATACGTATGGGACTAATGTGAAAAAGATTTACATTTAATGTAATTATCCTCAGGGAGCTAAAAGCAATAATCTAATTACCTTTCCAAACTCTTGCTACATTTGTTTGTCGCTGTCTCTATAAATTGGATACATGTTTCCTGAATTCCATTACTTCGTTCCACAATCTCTATTTGAAAGCAAAACAACAACAATATAATCCTCTTATCTAATTCCCAGCAAAGCACAGATTTAAAGAAAGGAACGTCATTACGGGTGCAATAGTTCATAATGGGCAGTTAAGAAGCCACGCTTAATTATTGTTACGGCAATGATGTTCCCGTTAAATTCTGGTCATTAGAACGAGACATGATCCCAGTACCCACCGACTAATCAGAGCGCGATCATCTCCTGGAGAAAGTAAGCGAGAGTCAGTACGTAAATCAGGATTGTTACAGGGGTATTTTAGCGAGGATTGATTACAGTTTCTGTTGCTTACAGAGACTGTTTTGAGATTGCAATTAAATAAACTGTTGATTTGAAAGTATAACATAATTCTTTGCGTTTATAGAATGTGTGTTGTTATAAAAAATGTTCTACGATTCGATTAATAGCTATCGTTATAAGAAATTACATCGATAACCCATTTCTTACTAACACTGAGAGAAAATTTATTGCGGATCTAAAACCCAAAAAGAGATTATTGCAAAGTAAATAATATGCAATACGTCTTTATTATCTTTGCTACAAATTTCAATACTTACATATTGTTGCATTTTAAACATCGTTTGTTCTTTTTAAATTATGTGGAAAGAGGGAACAAATTTCTTTAAAAACGCCTGAACATTCATTTTTTTTTATTTCCACATTTTATATCGGTATTAAGATTGTACTGAGGCTCCATCTACCAGCTATTTTTAATTCGTGAACGTAATGTTAATGAAATTTACAGTATTATATCTATCGAAATGAAAAAATGGCATTCGAAATAGACAAAAATGTGGAATTACAAGTTCTGCAAAACCTTTCTTATTTTTATATCTTTCCAAAACATTTTTTTTTTGTTTCAAAAAATTGCTAAGAATATAATTGTACAGATTAGATAATAAGAAAATTGAGGAGGATCGTAGAAATTCCATAGGATTAACATTACGTTCACGAAATTATAATTGATGTTAGACAGGAGTCTCAAAAAGAGCATCTTTAAATTACTCCAGAAAAAAATAAGTTGCAAATCCGTGAAATTCAAACAATAAGAAACGTGTAATTACAATTAAGTGTGTAATTTATGCTATCTTAAAATAAATTATATGCTTAAAAACAACGCAGTTTTATTTAAAATCACCTTAGTCAAAATTTAAGCTATAAAATATCAAATAGAACATTTTCCATTCTAAAAAATTTAAGAAAAATTGATGTCAAGTGTTAAAACTTATTTCTTAGATTTTATGAAATTACATCCTAAAATGTTTGGGAATATATTTCATGAAATTAATAGTTACTAGTTATTTAATAAATGAATTGGTTTTGATATAGAAGATATATTACGCACGGAAATAAGTGAATTGAAAAATGTATTAATGAGTACTATTCCTTGATGTACAATCAAGTGATCGAGCACATTCTGAAAAATAAGATAGTTAATTAAAAAGCGATTTATCCATAGGCATGAGGTTTTCATTACTTACTTGATTTTTGTAATTTTTGCTGTACCTAAAATTTACTTGCATTCTCTGTGCAAAGTATTTTTCAGTTTTTATGTCACAGTCTCTATCTCTTTTCACGCATTTGTGCAATGTATGAATAGTAGGGCAAACTCGTAGGTTAGGTATTCTTAATGTTATGATAGACTATAGGCCGTAATATCAGGTTTCACAATTCCGTTAGAATGAAAGTGACGAGATGCTGTTTCATCTTGGAGAAGAGATGAAATTTGAAAGAGATAAGGTCGAGTGCAAATTTCATCTATATATTGATCAACTTTTACTTTAACTCTCGGAACACTTATGACAACAGAGAAGAAATTTTTTTAAACATATCTGACATAGAAAACATAAGTAAATTTAAGGTACAAAAATAATATTCAAATGTGCTTAACAAATAAAAAAAAAATCAAGGCCTTTGCCTTGATAAATGAGTTATGCGAAAACAAAAGGCATCTGTAAGTAGAAAGTTATTCTCATAAGTTCCCTTTGTAACCTAATGAGAGTAATATGAATTTTATTTTATTCTGTTGTTTCTACTACTGTAACTCTCTTTTGATTCTAATATCCTGTATAGTGTGCGCTATAAGCTCAGAGGAATTTAATGTTAATTAATCACATTATTGTGTATAACTCTCAACAGTGGGGACTATGTCGTAAAGTAATGAATACATAATAAAAGATATCGAAAATAATAAAGTGATTATATATTTAAAGAAAAATAAATGTTTAAAAAAATCATTTATTTCCTAGATACTTTTGAGATCAAATTTATTTATTTGGCATCCAAATCAAAATTTCAAATTTTTATATAATTTTCCTTTAAGTATTATGTTCATAAAAATACCATAAAAAATCGAAATACCATTTATGTTAAACAATATTTAAATATTTTCATCACACCTGGTAAATTTAATAATGCTTGGAATGCTTCAAAAAAGGCTTATCTTGTTAAAATTGGCAATAGAATATAAACTAGAACATTCAATTTTGCTTTGACATTTGAGGACATGATTGCTTGACGCTTGAGATTGTCAGGTGCACACATAAGCTTCTTGATTCTTAAATCCCCGTATCTTATATTTTTTGAGAGCACTACTACCCTGAACGTTTTTATGAGTATTTACTTTAGTAAATATTCATAAATAATGTTGAAAGAAAGAATTAAGGAACAGTTTTACGATGATTTGATTCTTTTAATTAGAGAAAGGAAAATGTAAAGGTTTTATGAGAAGAAATAATTAAAGTTAAAAAAAATTACTTTTTCGCTGTTGTAGGCATTGAGGGAGAGAGTGTAATTAAACAACGGGTTATCAAGAAGTTGTATTTTGGAAGTTTAAGTTGCATTTTATCTGTGAGAAATACGAGTACGAGAGATTGCTATTTAATTGGTGGATATGTTTGCTACAATTGGAAGATAATTATTGTAAAATTAGCTGTGAAATATTTTTACATTAATATTGAAAAGTTTAGTCTTCCGTCAACCAACCATTATAATCTTGTAAAAATCATGCTAATCCTATGGAATTATGACTATAGTTGTCAAATTTTTACTGTTTGATTTGTTTGAATGCAATAAGACGCATCTGAAAGAACAAAAGATAATGAAAGCTCCAGTGTAATTACTTTTTTCCTCTGATGTTTAAAAATATTTTAAAATATTATTAAAAATTATTAAAATATTTTAAATATAAATAAAATACTTTTGATTTAAATATATGTAAATAATTTTAAATAAAAATATTTAAGAAAATATCTTGAAATATTTTTTAAAGGCCGGAAAACTCACAAACGAATAAGTAATATAGGGGTAAAAATATTTTTAAAAATTGGAGGAAAAAAAGTAATTCCTGTAAAGCCTTCATTATTTATTTATTTATTTCCCTTTTTACTCTTTCAGATGCACTTTATTTTATTCAAGTATTTCAAATACTAAGTTTCAGAACGGTAGTCGAAATTATAGGATCGACAATATATTCCCGAAATCAAAATGGCCTGTAGATGAGAGCTTTGAGGATCTCGTCTTCCCGCCATTTCGAATTCATGGGTGTAATGTTAATCCTTTGGAATTTTGACTTGATTTCCCCCATCTTTATTATTTGATCTATTTGGAAGCAATAAAGTGTATCTGAAAGAGCATAAAATAACAAAGGCTTCTGTGAAATTACTTTTGACCTACGACTTTTAAAAATATTTAAAAATATTCTTTAAAGACCTGAAAACTCAAAAACGAATCTTTGAAATAAGAATTAAAATATTTTTAAGAATCGGAGGAAAAAATTAATTCCTCAGATGCCCTCTTTATTGTTTGCTCCTTCAGATACACTTGATTGCATTCAAATGGATCAAATAGTAAAGATGGTAGAATTAAAGTAAAAATTCCATAGGATTAACATTACGTCCTCGAAATCAAAATGGCGGATAGACAAGAGCCTTAAGGTATTTTAAAAAAAATATAAATTAAGGGGATGTTCAAGTCATGTCTTTTGCTGGGATATTGGGAAGATAAGTTTACTAATGGCCATAAGAATCTCAAAAACTTTTGTTGCAATTTTTTTGCTTTATAGATCGAATGGAAGGGAATATTCATTAAGTAATTTCTTTTCATTCAAAACACTCATCGATGTGAAATAACAGGATTTATCAAGATGATAAATGGTTTTATATTAAAAAAATATTCCACTGAAAAATTTTATCTTTCCTATTTACTTTATTCCTAATTCATGTCATCACTTCAGGCAGGAAAAGCAAAGCAATAGTTTTCTTGAGTGATGCGACTACTGTCCATAGACAACTACCTTTTACACGATCTTGTATTCTCTCCTCTATTTGTCAAATTTTTTTTTCACGCCAATGACGGCTGAGATATGTTATATTTAGTCCGTAAGGTTAGAAGTTATCCATAACCAGTAGATTAAACGTAATCCAAGCTCAAATAAGCTGACTTATCGGTAATCGTTTCCAGGACGCTCGAATCCTACACATACTAATGTGTTTGTGGTTCATGGACAGGTGTTCTTCGTCAGTAAATTCCTTCCCTATTGTGGTGACTTCCTGATACTAGGTGTATCCTTTCCATTATCACTTAGCTTCTGATCACTTAAATAATAAAAAAAAATTCCATATGATTTTGTTTTATGTATATGGAACGAGTATCAATGTTGAGGAATACTGGTATCGTGTGATAAATTACTGGTACCGTGTGATAAATTACTGGTACCGTGTGATAAATTAATGGTATCGTGTGATAAATTACTGGTACCGTGTGATAAATTACTGGTATCGTGTATGAAATAATTTGCAATTCCTTACCAATGTTAAATAAAGCGAGATGTTTGCATGCACATTACCTAGCCTTTTCAGTACGGAGTCCCATATAAATATACGCATTCACGATCGTCTTTCACAGTCAGGCGTCCCACCCATGCCCATGCATCAACGGGGAATAAGCTCAGGGGTCGGGCGATATATATATGCATTTTAAGATAGAACGTTTTTCTTAAAGATCTCTAGATATCGCTCTGTGTCCTTTACATTTGAACTCAACATAGTTTTAAGGTCCTGAACTTCAATTTGTTCACATTCTGCCTTACCTTGCACGACAGCTGTTGTGGGGGAGATGAGAAAGCGTAATGTAAGCAAACTAAGCTCAACTCTTTAAATTTCCAAGTGATATAAGCATTCACGTTTAAGGTTTCCATCCGAATGCTTTTTATTGTTCTTGGCTGCAATGTATTTATCATTTTTTCTTAAAGCAGTCTTATCATCAGCATTGTTAATCTGGGTTGCTTTCTGATAAAATTCCCGTAATTGCCTTTTTTTTTCGAAAATTTTGAATCCAGTTATTTATGGTGAAAAAGAGTTGTTATCCGAAGACTATACAGACATGGTCAATGGCCCAATTAAGGATAATAGCGTGATTGATTTTCAAAAGGTTTGAAAACGATATTTCTAACTATTCTAATACAGACATTTGATTAAAAACGGACAATACAGGAATTTGTGTTTCTCCACGCTTCGAGAATCATCACAATCGATCCACATTTTAAATACTTTTACTTCTTATTATAAATATTTTTTAATTATGTTTAATTGATTATAATGTTCATTAAAGTATTTTTCTAATTTAAATTTCAAAATTATATCAATAGTGCTTCCGAAAAATATTTGTTCATATAAATAATTATTTTATATTTTTTTTTTGTACAAAGTAAGAGAAAAATATTATTAAACACTAATTCTAACAAAGATTAAGGCTTAGGAAGTAATAGAAAATGGATTAAGAATTATACCTTTTGGACTCAAAAAACGTTTCAGTGGTTCCTCTTTCTAATGTTAGGCTTAGGGACGCAAAACCCCTGTTTTGTGAGACAATTTCTTTCGACTACGCTCCGTCTCGAGCGAAAATCATAAAACAAACCACGAGTTTCGAAAGAGTTAGCCCCAACACCTGAGGAAAAGCAAAATGATACGGTATCTGCAATTTTCGAGCAGCGCTTTGAATCCAAATACCGTGAAGACTGTTACATGGAAAGCGAATATTGAACTACGTTATATTAAACTAGTTTTCAGACTTTTCACTGCATGGAGTGTGTTGGTAAAGTATGTTTAGGTGTTGTCGTCGTCATCCCTGCGAGGTTCTGAATTACGATGGCCAATCCCAAAGGTCCGGTTAGTCTCTTGAGTGAAGTTGATTGAAAAACAAATTACTGATCATATGATAGGAAACAATATTTTCTTTTGTCTGATTAACTTCTTGATCAAATTTCAATAGTTATCTTTCATGTGAAGGGAAAAGATGAGCTCATAATCATAAAACTATGAATAGTATTTTCAAGATGATTGAAAAAGGAAATAAGAAAGGCTTTATCACTAATTTACAGTCTTTCCGTTCCAGTACGCTTGATAAAACCATATTTTACTATACCAATGAACGTCTATTTAAAGTAACTGATACATCTGAAGTCATGCAGTAGGTGATACATTGACTGACTCGAAAAAAGTAGTGCCACCCACAAGTCTACGACATTAAAGACTAGGTCATCACGGCCACAGCACGTCACACATAGTCTATTGTAAATTATTTTTTTAATCGAAACATTTTGTTGCAATTTAATTTTCCTTAATACTCAACTTTTATTGCTGATATTTTGAGAAACAAAGATATTAAAGAAGTTTCATGAAAAATTAGAAACATAATATTCAATTTTTTTAGAAAAATTATCATAAAATATATAAATTTATTGAACTGCAGAAAGTTACTTTAAAGTACTTTGAAAAGCCTTAAACAGAAAAATGCAGTAATATGCAACATCTACTGAAATATAAGTGAATGAATTAAGATTGCAAATACAGTTATAGTTAATTTTTTTAAAAAGTGAGGTTTTAATTTAAAATTAGCATACAAAATAAGCCCATTTTTCCCTGACGAAGGTGTCTAACTTTTCTTAAAAATGCATACTTTAAAAATATCTAATTATTAATCTAAGAACAAGAAGTTCAAATAATTGGTCTTATTCATATTATACAAAAAGTTCATATTATTCGTTCTTTATGATTGGTCTACATCAAATGTAAATAAATAAACATATTACTGTAAAAATTAATATATTGATAATGACACTTCTCTCAAAAAGAAAATAATTGATATGAATAATGTGTTGTAAAATACTAAATACCTCAATTATATATTATGTATGTATGTGTATATATATATATATAATGTAATTTTTTAATAAGCATGAAAATATTTCATAAAATTTCAGAATTTTCGTAATAAGATGACTGTAAAAAAAATTAACATTTTCTTCTTTAATTTTAAAAGTTTTTGGTAGTGAAAACTTTTTTTTTGCTTTATGCAATTAAAAACATATTAGTATAAGCCTTTCGAGTAAGCAATTCATATACTATGCATTTTCCCTAAAAAAAAGCAAAATTCTGGAAAACTGAAGCTTATAAGATCCACAGAGTAGACTGAAGCTCTTAAAAAACCAATATAAAAGTCAATTCTCCAAAGAGACTATTTAAAGTCCTTCTAAAGAGGCTCAAGGCGATCACATAGGATTTCTGCTTTCAAAATTTCTCTAACAGTATTTTTTCTACCTTAATTTCTTCTATTAGCCATCAAAAAGAGACTATACGAGAGAAAGAGTGAAGGAAAATTTATCTCCTTTTTTTGTACTACAATTTTAGGCCTTCCCACCTTTGAGGCTACCACTTAAGCGATTCGCACCATTTCCACTAATGAATAAAGTCATATGCAATAGAAGAACGTACGTATGTTAATTTATTCAATGTGTTGAAATAGTCACTGATAAATATTTATTTATTGCTAACGAAATTCGGGTGATTTAACTCTATCTTTAACTTCTTAATACTGCGAATGCTTATACATGCTAATATCATTGATTGTGATAAATTATTCTTTAAGTGCTAGTGAATAATGTGACTGATTAATTACTAACGTCGCACTTATGAGCAGCTTGACAGCTATTGGTAAAGATCCGCGTAATTTGGAACATTGGTTAAGTGACTAAGACGACATATAAGTTGGCATACCTCCTGTTGCAGAAGGTTGTTCAAGTGTAGGATTGGTGCAGTGATAAGTGTAGGATAAGAACTTCCATAAAATTGAACAAATTATTTTAAGCAAAGTAGTAAATCAAAAGTCAATACATTATTAGGCTATCTTCTCCTTTCACAACCTACACTTTGGCTTCTCACCTGCTACCGAGCTCTTCGCTTACAAGCAACGCCCTTTTTGAGCTCAACGTGCACAAGTAGAGCCCTCCGGCAGAATGACGGGACATTGGCGAGGGAATTATGCAACATCCCCTTCCAAACTTCCGTACCATGCCCTCAATAGGACTTAAGTCTTCAACCAGGTTTAACGTACATCAGAACCGCTATACGTTGAATTTTTATTGGCTTCATTGCTTGCATCCACGACTAGATTGTGACGATGGTCCATGATTATGACGAAAGACTACTGAACTCACTTAAAAAACTGAAAATTTATACTTTTGAAGTAATAAAACGACATAAACTCACTGTATTAAATTTTGGCACATTTAAAAGAAGTCGAATCAATTCAGAGTTATCAAAGTATAGTAAAATTAAGTTATACTTTTTCACTATATGCTTATCTCCATGAGACAATCCTCTACGACGTTTTGCTTTCAATGTATAAAACGAAATATTTGTTTTCTCATGTCTCGTTAATCGATAGATTACGATTATATTTGACTTATTAAAATAATTTGAAGAAAATGGCGGTTATCAAAATAATCATTTGGGCACTTTAAAATGTTACAAATATCATAAAATCCATTCTTAATCTCAAATCTACATTTATATGTTTCTTTCTTCTGAAAAGAATTATGTATAAGCTAAAATAATTACATAGGAAAGTAATGGATTCATATCATAAAATTTTCGATCGTGAATAAAGACTCAATTCGACATTCAAGAAGGAATTTTGCAGTTTCTCAATCTAAAAGTTGAGTTAAAATGACAACAAGAAAATTTCATTAATAATCATGAAATTTTGATGATTCGTAAGACTAATAGTTTATGATTAAAGACTGTAAAACTGATGATAAATTGTGATTAGTGTTTATGACTGATGATTTATTTGTAAATAATGATGATATATATGCAAGTAGCGGCGATTGCTTTCCATTCCTGGTCACGAATTCGGGATCAGCGTGATTTCCGTTCTGTCACGGATTCAAGTCCTGAAGCTGCTAAAAACCTGCTGTATGCTTTAAATTTATTGAGATCCCAAGATCTGAAAATAAGCTTGAATGAGATGCCAGCTGATGTGTCGTCCTCGTCACTTGAACAAGATTCAAAATTATTAGGTTCATTGCAAAAATATCTCATGGTGCTTCTGAGTACGAAGTTAATGAACAAAAAATCAGTCAAATGTATGAGTGTAAAAATGCATATTTTCGTTTGTTAAGTAACTTCCTTAAGGTTTTAGAATTTAGTCTTTCCGCTTTAGTATGTTGAAATTCTTTTATCAGGGGAAAGAAAATTATGAAGAAACCTCAGATTGATATCAGAGCATAGGGGAAAAAACCCAAAACATTTTTTACTCAAGGAAAAAACTAATCGATTGATTCAATCAAAAATAAGTAATTTAATTAATATGATATTGCAATATGCAGGTAAAATAATATGAAGAGTATCATGGAATTTTAGTTATTACTAAAAACTAACTGAGATATCTGAATGAAATTTACTCTGCATATTATTATATTCTTATGATCGTAATATTGTTAATTTACAACTATAATTACTGATTTGTACTGTTTCTGGAAACTACCGTTGATTAAAGTAACCTTCAGAACACAGATTTAAATCTGCTGAGTCTCCAATGATAGACTCTAAGACAATGGGAGAAATATATATCCCTGGATTGAGTCTATATAATAAAGTTTTAAGATAACTGTTGCAAAAATTAATATTGAGTTTATATCTTGATTTTTTTTTAATTAAAGCAAAACCTTTTTCTGGATAAAATTAGAATTACGATACTGCGGGTGACTTCAATCTATTGCTTCCTGATATCAAACATGAGGATAAATTAAATTGCACAATAAATTTTATCCATAAATCACGGTCTTTCCCTAGGATCAATAAAGACTTTACGTTGCTTCCTTATAATATAATATTCATATTGAACAATGCTTTCAGCAGCAGAAACATTTCTGCGTAGGTCTCTATCATTAATATTGAGGATGACAACATTAAAGGAAAACACATAATTGTTCTTTTTATCTCACTATCTTATTAGATAAATAATTAATTTACTAATAGAAAAAATCCTACGCTTTGACTGAATAATTAATCCAAACAGATAAGACATAAGCATCGATGATTGTGGGAGGTGTGAACAATCAATTTGGGTGCTACGCAACATAAATCCGAATCCTGAAAACATAATTAGAAATTATGTCATATCCATCGCATTGCATCGTCTGCGGGTACCAATGTTCTGACCATCCTTCTTTGAACAATGGCCATCTGTCAGATACAGACAGAGAAAATCCAATTAATTGCTGCATTGTTCGTAAACTTTTGATGCTACGTTTCGAAAGCTGATTTTTCATTTCAACAGCTCCAAATGTCGTTGGAAACCAATTAATACAAATGTTTTATTTACATCCATTGCCCTAATTATATTTTTTAAACTGATTAATAGTGCTTTATTTTTTTAATTGGGGGGGGGGTAGGAATAAGCAATTTTATAATCAGTTTTATTGGGTGTTATATTATTAAATTAATATTGCATTTTAGATTATTAATTGGACTGTTCGACACAAATTGAATTGGATAATAAAAGAAATTCTAAGGATAAAGTAGAATCATTATTCGTGGAGTTCTCGAAGAAAATGTGATTCATTGTTATGTATTAGAGTTTAATGCATATGAAAACTGTAACATAGATTTGTTCCTGATTTCCAAGTATTTCCTGGTCGAACAGTTTACTCGTAAATAATCTTTTCTTATTGCATTTCTGTTTTTATAAGGTTAGAAGAAATGTTTCTTAAAAAGTGACATAAAGTGTCTAACGTCTCATGAGCCTTAAATAATTCAATTCTTTGGACAGATAAACATATATTAAAATATAAATTCTCCTGAACATTTTAAAACAAAACTCGAGAAAGTATTGAAATTATTTATCAAGGCATGTGCATTAAAATGCACATGCTTACTTCTGATTAAATTTAATGTATGGAAAACATAAAAGCTCATTTTCTCTTTTTGTGATTCTTTTATCACTTAATAAAATATATTTTAAAAACTATTTCACATAACTTTACGAAAGATGAACAGTTATTAAATAAATTTGCATAATTTGAACTAAAATTATTCCTTTTTGGTACATATTTTTATACCTTATAGGGGTAGTAGCAATTTTAAATATGAAATACATTGATGCCAATTTTCAATAACCTTCTGTGTATTTCAAGATATTTATTGGTATTATGAAATTAAAATGATGTTTTCTGAAACAGAAATGTATTTAAGCTTGTGAGAGCGTAAAAATCAATGCATCATTAAAATTGTGAAAACAAAGCCTTACATATCATTAAGCAATATTTTATAAATTATTAAAAAATTTATGTTTTTTTTAAAAAATTGGTTTTTAATGTAAAAATTCTAAGCTATCACATATCAATTTGTATCGATTTATTCAAATTTAAAAATGTATGAAGTATTGAAGGAAGTGGAGAAATGCTCAATTTACTGCATTTAACAATTGTAGAAACCCTTAAGATAAATATCAGATTTGGTGCACATTCCTAGCTTATAATTTGGCAACTCAGATTACTTTGATTGTATGTAATAGATAAGAAATTAAAATGCATTCCTTACTTACCAAGCAAATGATCTTCCAAGTCATCCATTCAGAGTGAAGAAGAACCTAAGTTATTTGATATATTCTTATGAAAAATTGTTTCATGTAGATTACCTTTATTGGCCTTTCCCTTTAAAAAAGACAGAGTTGTAAGTATTTACTAATAATTATGTTAAAAAAAGATAGATAGAGATATATGTGTGTGTGTGTGTGTGTGTGTGTGTGTGTGTGCGTGTGTGTGTGTGTGTATAGTTTACACTGCTGATTCAGGTTTTGATTTAGAAAGTAATGACAAAAATGTACATACACACCTTACTTTATTCCCATTATACGAGTATGACTGCGATTGCCTTATGGTCATGGTCTCGAGCCCGCTGGAAATGATTGTTTCCTTCAGGCCTCAGATTCGATAACTGAATCTACTAAAGGCGCATCATATAGCGGAGCTGGTGCATATTAAAGCTGGTTCCAAATCCTTTCAATGGTGTAGTGTGTAAATTTGGAGAGAAAAATAATTTTACCTCTGGTGCCGTACTCGCTATTTGACTGGCCATTAGCCCCAATGTTGCTTTTCAGAACGATGTTAATAAACAATCACAATACCTCCAGTTATATTTAGTAATGTTTACCTGATGTAGAGAACTATATTTCTATTCCTCCAAAGTATGTAGCTGTAAATATGCTTGGTGAAATATATATAAGAGTACGAATTCATAGTTTGATTTTTCATGTGAAACTTTCTCATGACGTTTAGATGCAATCATTTTCAAAATTATCCAACGTGATTTACTGGACATTTTCAAAACTATCATTTCCGTTGTGAATCTGCAATAAATTGCTTCGATTTCTTAAGAAGACTTTATAAATTAACATGGTCATAAAGCGTAAATGTCAAATATTATGAATAAAGTCAACTAAAATAGAGAGTAGATATAAAATTTTATAACATTGGAAGCAATATGTTAGAAAATTTTATTTATGATTTAGGTAGGATATAAGAGTTTCTCATGTAACTAAAAATTAGTTCCAGATCTCGGAAATGGAAATGTTGTAAATGCAATTTGTAATTGCAATGATTAAAGCAACAAGACAAACTAGAAAATGTTGATGAAGAATTTTTGAGTGTAAACGAATTTCAATATATATTATTGATTTTTATTCTCGTTTTACAAATAAGAGATATAAATATTTGATGAGTTATATATATATACAAAAAAAATTTAGATTTTTATTTACAGATTTTGTATACACATTAATAGCAAATTTAGCATACAGATTGATTAGCATATCCTACCTATAAAATTTAGCATACAATTGATTGGTATACAGGTTGTATTAGAAAAATTAGTATACAAATAAAGAAAAATGTTAAAGGATATAATTCTCTTTTTATTGATTTGTAATAATAATGTCTAAAATATGAAATAATTCTCTCCATTTATATTGTATAACTGTTTCTGGTAAAATCTTTTAGATCTGTATAACTTTTTATTCCTATCATAAAAACTCAAAGTTCAATTTTAAATTGTGTGGAAATACTGGAAACAGTTGCAAAGTTTAAGACATTAAATACGCAATTTACATTCTCAATGTTCAATAAATGTTTCAAATATGAAATTTATTTGTTCTAAGTTTTTTAGAGAGTGAGAGAGATGATGTAACTCTAATTATATTTCTAGTCATGATGATAACATAAAAAAGCAATATCCGTTAACTAATTAATTTATTTTATTACAAAGTAATATCTATGTAAGTATTTTGCAACTTTAATATTCGAATGAAAAAGGGGATACAATAGACACAAAATTAAATGTATGCGAAATTCTAAGCGTCTTTTTTACTTCTTAAAAGCAAATATATCTATCGTGCATTGGAACAAATTTCTGTAAACCCTGTACGAAGAGTTTCAAAGTCATCACAAAGGATTTGCTTTTAAATAATATCTTCGATATTCTTTATTTCCTCACGTAACTCTCTCCAATAGCCGTCAAGAACACATTTTTCAAGAAAAATTAAAGAACATCGGGATCTTCTACACGCTAATTCAACTTCTCCGCCAGAGACTTCTGCTAAAGTGATCCTCGAAAAAGAAACCATTTCAATAAGTAAAGTCATTTGTAAAAGACGAATGGATGCATTTAATTTATTTCACACACTAGAGGAGTCATTCAAGAGCACTTAACTAATCGCTACGAATGTACAGCCATTTCTTTTCACTTCTTTTTCTCAACACCCTTCTCCCTTTCGATGGTAACTATGCGCATTTAACGATTTTACCGCTGCTAATGGAGATCTCGTGTTCATTCAACTTTAATGGAATGTTTGATTGTCATTTCCGTGCATTTGTGGAAATGGACATTTGGAATTTTAGACTATTACTAGCGAACTTGTTAGCTTCATTCATAACTGAAAGTCCATAAAATTTGATAGACATATGAAGGGATTTTCTTTCGAAAAGAAGAAACTCTAACATTGTTCGGCATTTGTTATACTGAAAATTTGTGGTTGTAAGTTTCTAATGCTTGTATTCGTAAAGAATATTTTAAAACAAACTTCCACATAATCTTAAGATCATTATAATATTTTCTTATTATTATTTCTTATTTAAAACATACCAATAAACATATGCATACATATATATATATATGTATGAATGTATATATATATATATATATGTGTGTGTGTGTGTGTACAGAGAAAGAGAGAAAAAGATAAAATATTAGTTAAACTTAAAAAAGTTTCTTCCTTTTTAAATTTTGGAAGCATAACAAATTTGATAGAATTTTTTTCTCTTACAAAATGAAATCTAAATAATGATCATCCTTCATCTCATTAAGCAAATGTGATAATGCGTTTGAAATGTTGGTATTTACATGTAAGTGAATAACGTAATATAAATGTCTAAATAATCATTACTTTATTTTAACATTTGTTTCCTGAATTTTGAGTATTGTGGAAAATTAGACTTTGTACTTAGATTATAACAAGTTAGCGCTAATTTTATTCATAACTGTAATTTTTTTTTTAAAAAATTAAACACACTCATCACATTTTTGTGTTTTCCTTCTCAAATAAGATAAAGTTTAAGCCATTAAAGTAGATTTTTAAGAACCATTAAGAAAACGTTACAGTACGTTCTTGAAATTTCTATTCAACAAGTATACAAATAAATTAACATGAACTTCTATAAAATATAAAACTTAAATAAGTTTTAGATTTATAGAAGTTCATGTTAAGTTATTCGTATTTTAATATTTAATCAAATATTAAAATGTTTTCTTAATTTGGTGTATTAATAAAAATAAATGCTTACATTTGATCCACAACGAGCTATCTTTGACATCACTCATAAATACCAATTATTTAAAATTGGACTCGCATATTAAAACTTTGTGTTTTTCTTCTCAAATAAAATAAACCCAAAGCAATAATCGTTTTCCACTACATTACAAAATGCAATAATACGTTTATAATGTTTCTATTCATAAGTATGTGAATAACCTAACATGAGTCCTGACCTTATTTATAATTTTTTTATAAATTTGGTGTCTTATGAAAAATGAATGTTTGCATTTGGACCATAACATGCTTTCTTTAATTTCATTCATAACTGGAAAGTCTTTAAGTGTCTACATATATATCACTGTCTTTTATTTTTCTCCTTTGATTGATTATTACTTTTATTATCCTCGCTCTAGAAGCAACATGAGGTATATTTTGACAGACCCATAAATTTTTAAACTCAGTCAAATGCCGAGGATCACACTTCAGCTGATACCTCCTCTCCTTACTACCACACCACGCCTACGGGAGGACTTCGGGCCTCGATAGATTTAACGTGCATCAACCCCGGCTACACAGTGGATCTTTTTGGAGAAAACCATAGTATGTAATGCTTACATTCTTAATTTTATGCATAATTTGACCTGTATATCCAGATAATCTTCATGCATCTTACAAATAATAATTTTCATGTTTTCCCACTTTAAAAATAATAAAACTGTCAATCCCATTCTACCATCACACTTTCGAATTTTCGTAATGCTACACATTCTATCATCACCCTTTTAAGATTTTAACTACAGATGTAATGCAAGTTCAGGCAGCTCCATAAAATTGTAGTATCGTAACAATATGCAATCCTGTGCTCACAGTTCTTCAGAAAATAAGCATGTGTGGTTAATCATAGAAGTTAACGTTAGGAACATGTCTTATACAGGTTATTGTAGTATTTTCGAAACATAAGTATATTCGAAAGATATTTCTCTCTCCCAGGGAAGTTTAATGTATTTTGTTAGATCAGGCAACGCACTCTCGGGATGCCATGTGGAGTTAATCTTACTTCCTAAGCCCTATCTTAGCAATCAACACGTATATATTTGTCATTCGTTCACCTTGAGTGTTGATAACAGAGGCACTTAACATCTACTTGTATGTTTAACTTAATTACTAGTAAAATATGCATAATTTTACACAGCCTGGTCAAATACCAAACATTTTGTCAATAAAAATACCAATCAGCCAACTAATTTTAACCAAATACGTCAATAAATATATTTCTGTTACAAAAACTATTTTTTGTATAGAAGTAGGTTGGCATTCATATTCCTTTGAGAGCTCACTTCAATTGATGGCTATTTACGGAATAGATTAATACAGAAATTAAACAACAAATTGCCCCTCATGCAGTAAATTAGCAATTTATTTTTTTAAGATTACTGAACTCTTATGCCGGGTATTCTAAAAGCTCCCATACTGATGATTCTAGAACTTATTGTACAAAGGCAACAAGTTTTAAAGCAATTATTTTTATATTAAAAGTAAAAATTACTTCCAACTTAAAACGTAGAAAATAGTATTGAACCTAACTTTACAATACATTTTCAGAACCTTCAAATACTTCTTTCTAAGAGGTAATGCTGAGTTCGTTTGACCATACTTAAAGAAATGTGTTTCTAATGCTGGAAGTGACTTTTTGTGTCATTTGAGCTATATTGCAATTGGGGATGCTATAAATTGGGGATATTTTTTCATAAGCATTGTTTTTATATATCTTCCCAGAAGAAAGTTATGGAATATCGAAAGAGAGTTTCTTGGATATACGAAAATATGTGAAAACGATTAAATATACCACATGAGTAATAAAACAATGAGTATGTTTCAAATTCTTTTCGGCACTCGGCTCATATCAAGAAATATTTAATCTACTCGTTCTCTTGATCTAAGTATTTCCTGATTTTGTTCTCTGGGGATATCTTATGAACAATGTTTTTGTTAATAATCCGAAAAAAGTTGATGATCAGAAAATTGTCATATTACTCAAAGAATACCAAAAATAAACGCCAGGATCTTGAAGTACATTTTTCAAAATAGGCGCAAATGTGTTCAGATTTATCTCCTATAAAGGGGCGGATATTTTGAACATTTATTGCAAAATTTAGGCTCAATTTTTCCTACGTGATATTAGATGTATTTTCACGTTAGCATAAAAATAAATGCTTTAAAGCTTGTTATTTTTGGGTAATAAATTTAAAAATTGTCAGTACACAGATTTTTATGAAACTTGATTTTTTCCCAAAAGAATTTAATAATATGCTTAATATGTAATTTTTATTATTACCAATATGTCAAGCAATATGTTTCATTCTTTTAACCAAGAGCATATGCTGAACTCTTACGTTTTCACTTAAGTAACGCAATACTACGTATACTATGAAATTAAATGCTAAGAGTGCTAAATCCATAATATATCAATGCTATACCTTTGATAATGTTCACTTGCTAAACTTAAAGCAAGATTGCGTAACACCAAAAGGTTGGGGTATATCGCTATTTTCCTTTCACTGACCGTGGGATTAAAGTTGTAAGTAGAATCACTTCAATGAATCAGATCAAGTGTTGCGAATAATCCTGGACCTTTTAATGCTTATAATAGCAATATCTATTTACAAAGAATCTATTATTGTGTATGATAATATTATCCTTTAAAAATAGAACAAACATCAAAAAATGAAATTTAAATATTAACCAATACAATAGCTAATGTTGTTAACCAGTGAGGTTCAGTGTGTACAGAGAGTTTTTAAGCTACTATGGAATATAGTGATAAAGAACATCTTCAGAATGAGCAAGATTAATCATCCAAAAAACGCACCGAGAACTCTGGTTAGTTAAATAGCGAGAACGATTAATCTATGGTCAGAGAATTCTTGCATTCATGCAGGGTTAAATCAGGAGGTCCCTGCGGAGACCGTAGGGAGGGAAATCTTGACAGATTCAGAAAAGAATTCTTGTTTTATATTTGGTGGAAGACAGTAATTGAATAATAAAGGGAAATACATAGTTTTTTCTCTTCTGCTGTTTTCTTCTTATGGTTCCACGTGGATAAATACCAATAAGTATGCATGAATTCGCAATGTACACATAAGCAAAAACAGTTTGCTGTAACTTGTCTTCTCAAGGCAAAGCGAGAGAGTTGCAAATGGTTCGAGGAGGGTAACCACTAGAGTTTATATGAAATTTCTGCCCAATAAAATGAAATGAGACCCATTCAAATGGTTTCAAAGTTAAAAAGATTATTTAGTACATTTGAAGAGATGATATATAAGTGACGAATAATCAAATATTGAAGTTACAAGTCGGGAGAGAGTCATTGATTGTTGTATTACAAATGAAAATCTCGAACAGACATTTTCTGAATAAAGTAAAACTTATTAGAAATAATTCCATGTAGGAGAGACTTGGATTTTCTACTCGAGCCCTGAACCTTAGTGAGATTTCTCATTCGAAATCGAGTGAAATGGAAAAATAACACATAGGTATTGTTGCTAACTGTATCGCAGGTGCATTGATGAAAAGTGTTTTAGGAGAGAGTAATGCTTTGTGTGTGTTTGATTCTATGAATACTTATAACTTGAGCATAGTAATAAACTGATTTAATATGCATTTGACTATCTCTTCATTTGACTGTGAACTTGTGTGATTGCTTAAATAAGCTAAATAATGAGCACAGAATTAAATAGTAAGGAATCATTACAAGAATAAATCTCAAAATGTTCAAATATAAATTGCAAGATGTTCTAGGAGTATTTCATCAGTTTGTTAAGGTACAAATAATTTTCTTTCTGCAATCACAGGTGTCTAAAACTAAATCATGAAAAATAGATTAATATTGGAAATATTTTAAATACATTGACAATTATTTGAAATATATGAAGAGTATTATGTGTGTGATCTCTAGTTTTGTGCCTCTGTGAATATTTTTTCGGTATTTATTGACCGTCTAATTGCACATCATTTCAAGACACAGATGATCAATTGTACTCAACACACGCATTTCCCTGCCCAAAAGATGTCAGTATCTTCTGAGCCCACTAATTTGTCTATAATTATTTTTAAACCGATTAATAATATGATCCTAATTTTTTTTTTGTAATTTGAGAAAAAATAAAACATTGATGTTACTTGTTTCAAAACAATAAAAAACTATTAGCTAATTATTAATTATTAAACAGTTAAAAAAGAATGAAATATTCAAAATATCTAATCATCCAATTTAAAAATCACATACAATAAGCATCTATAAAAAACTCGCAAAAAATGATGTTAAAATATGTCTGTATATTGAAGATAAAGATTACTGCCCATTTTTTACAATTTTTCAGAACAACGGCTTAAAGGCATCTTTTGTGTCTCTCTTTATTTACAGCTTGTTTGTTAATATTTTTTATATATTCTTGTATAATTTTTTTTTTTGTTTGACTACTGGCTTTTAAATTCTAATATCATTTTTAGCCTTAAGAGATTTCAAAATTTTCTTATTAACTATTGGGTGTTTAAAATAATTTTTCATGGACACTTATTAACTCCCCACCGGAATGTCACACGCTGACAATATTAATCGGATGGTGGCTCCTTACCATTTAATTTGTTGAAGAATTTATCTACTTATTCAATTAAAGGCGCAACTTGAAGATTCTTTAAAATTAATTCAAAATCTCATCGTTTCAAAGAAATGTATATGTATTGACATTTACCTCTAAAATACATACATAAAATTGGACCCAGAAAAACATAACCTAATTTTTGCAGCAACAATGATTTTTATTTCTATTTTACATGAGGAATAACATTTTTCTAATATAATTCCCTTTCTTAACTCAAAAGGTAAAACACTCATATTTAACAGTAAGCTGCATCTCCCAAACTTTTGTCAATATATGTTTTTCATTCTATCTTTATCTATTTAGAGAGTTCCACGTTTCTCGTCCACAACCTTATTCATAAGATAAATAGCTAGAATGAGATACCATTTAATACCTTCCAGAACCCACAATAATAGGGAAGGTAACATCATTACCATGTGCAACAGTTCATAACGGGCATTTCAGAAGCCTCCCTTGATTATGGTAGAGGTAATGTTGCTCACGTTGGATTTAAGTCATTAGAATGCGACACGATCCCATGATCCACTGTCCAATCAGAGTAAGAGAATCTTCTGGAGTATGAAGCTGAGAGATATTACGCGATATGTAATCTTTGGCATATAACGTTATATCAATGTGTGCCAGATGTAGATTTGATTACAGATGTATAGAATGGTATCTGGATTTGCAACGTAATAAGCAATTGCACTGAATGATACGGGGAACGCATTTTGTCAGCCAGCATGAGTGAAAATGTGAAAGCTAAGATTTCTGACGTATTATGGAATCATATAGAACTGCTACTAAGCTAATTATTGTGCTTTAATTCTATTAAGGTAATTGAGATGTTAAAATGCATCAAATGTTTCATTTTTTGATTTTACTGTTTAAATACAGAAGGAACTTCACATAATATGTAGATGTATCATTTAAAAACGTTCGATTAATGGAAAGCTCAAGAATTTTACTTTAAAATTATAAAAAAGTTTACCAAACCTTCTGAAAAATATTTGTATCTTCCTCTTACTTAAAATATGGCTTTTTAGGATTTATAATAATCTTTTCTTGAAATATTTTTTACCCATAGTGATGATATTATCCACATTATAAAAATGAGTTTATTTCTTACACAAAGAACATAATTTTATATCAACACTTATAAATTTTAATCATTATGCAATGTTTACATAAAGAGTATGGAAAATTTGAGACAAAATTTGTCCAAAAATTTAAATTTTGTTACATTATTTTTTTTAAACTTATCAATATGTTCTATACAATGTGATTATAAATGATATAATGAGCATCAATTTGATTATAAATGATAGGCAATTCCTTAGTGTTATGCATGAAATGGAATTCAAGCAAAATTTACCTAAATTTAAGTACACGATTTACAAATTTAAGAACAGTCATTGATTATTAATTGCTATTATATAATTTTTTGTGTTTGTAAATCTAGTTTTCTTTCATAAAAATACAGATATCTTACCATTAAAATAGGACTATCAATGCCTTTTATTTAAAACAATAACAATTATTTAAATTTAACATAGTATAAGCTCATTTTTCTTTGTCTATGCTGCACCTCCTCAATAACATTGATCAATAACTCACTGGAATAATTTGAAGCTACAAAGGAAATACATTTATTTAAAATCTACTATATTTCTTTAAACCGGTTCTATTGAAAAAAAAAAAACTTCTTTTTTTGTAAAAGAGTGTTCTGGTTCTAATACTTTAAGATCCTAAACATAATTGAAATATGTAAAGCCGAGTTTCTTGCATATAATTTGGCCCATAAATTTAGGTAATTGATGTTTGAATTTTCTATTTACTTTTAAGGACTTTTAAACTTACTATTTTAATTAATTTTACAGCTTGGATCTTATGTAATAATAATTAGGCTGGAAACCTAATTCATCACGAAAGTTTTTATTAAGAAAGTCTTATACAATGTAGCACTAATTTAGTTGAAGACTTTGAAGGTAAGATGGATGTATATTGAACCTTGTACCTTATGAAAGTATCTTGGGAGTATATTTTTGTTTAATTTCTGTTCTAAGTTAACGACCATGCAATAGTAGAAACGAGACGTTGATTCCAACATTGTGAGTTCGTCACTTTATTTACGAAATCATTATTAAAAATTACTTATTTATATTACTTCATCATGAGACATATTTATTTTTTTATATTACTCAAACCTTATGATGAAAATATTTTTGTTACTCTCTACAGGGACTAATTTTTTAATTAACAACAAAATTGTGTCACGGACCTCCATTCAAAATAAAGTGTTAAATGTACTTGAGTTGCATATTTTTATTCTACGGTAACAATAATTGCAATTAGCATAAAATATATTCAATTTAATAATTTATTGTGTGCTTTATTGTTTATATCTGAAAATAGTAATCTTCTTTAATTTTTATATTTTCATATTGTTTATTTTGGTGTCGTTTGCCTCAGCTCCAATATTTAATTGAATAATTTAATTTTTTAAAAAATTAATAGTTTTGAAAGCTAAACATGTTCTTTGCAAAATTTTGTGTAGAACAATTTTTATGTATTTATTTAATGTAATACTTTAGGGCGTATATCCATCATTATCAAACTCCACAGACATCTTATAGTATAATTAAATATTCAATATGTTCAAAATTCCAATTGAATATAGTTAGAGTAGGAGATAATAAATTAGCTTATCAACTAGCAACATGGAATGCTTAAATTCGCTCTCTCTCAAATATTTCTTAACTCAATTGACTTTAGTTTCTATTATAACATTAAAGTCTTAGCTTACCAAAATCCTCATCTCTTTTCAAGCACTTCTAGATTAAAGCAAATTCACTTCTTATATAAATGATTAATTATGGGAAGAAAATGTCAATTTATTCAATTAAAATTACCAAAAATCCCCCTATATTAATAATGATAAATTTTGAAGAGTTTAACGTCATAATTTTGTTACAAAACTTAATTAGGAATTACTTCATAATTTTTTTAATAAACACGTTTGCTTATTTATTTTACTTTATTAAGAAATGTACAATTAAGTATTTGTTCATGTAGAAAAGACATATACGTAAATAAAATTTAGTATGACCAATTGATTACCCAAAGTAAATTTTTTTAATTTTTTTCTCTCAGAAGGTTTCTTTTGGCTGTTTTTTACTCATTCGAAAGTGTTAAATAGGAAAAGGGCCATAAAAAGTGTAAATCACCTAACATTTATTGTGACCGTAATCAATCATGAGTTCGCAATATTAACCTTTTTCTACAAAGGGCCTTAAGATATTAAATAAAATGTGTCTTTATGTGAAATATTTCACCAAATCCAGTAAAATTTAAACCTAATTCAAAACAGGATTATAAAAGGTATTGAAATTGAGTAAATATTATCAGTATTTTGAATTTCACTACAGGAAAATGCATTTTTGTGTAAGCAATTTATAGTCACACTTTTTTTAGTGTTTGATAAGCTATGTACTAAATTTGAAAGTGCTATAAAGAAAATGTTAAGAAAAACTATTTTTCTGTAAATAAGAACGGAACAACAAGGAATGTTTGAAGACATTCCTACTCTTTTACTTCCCCCCCCTGTTATGGTTTTTTCTTATCTTCTTCTAAAAAAATCATCCACTGTATTGGAATTACATCTCTCTTGGTATCTTTACACCAATGCGTGAATATTTTGGTGGAATTTTGTCTTTATGCGTCAATTAAAGCTCCTAAGTATTGAAGTCCAAATGAAAAGAAAGAAAGTTAATTCTGATTGACATCCTGCTTGCTAGAATCTCATAACATGTTTAACAGTCTACTAACTAATTCTTCTTAGGTTTCGGCTTCATTAATAGCCAGAAAACCTTCAAACGTAGGATCAAAGCGTTGTTTGGTAGTCATCTAAACAGTATGTAACATATCCTTTAAATTTTCATCTGTCAAAGATTTCTAATCTTTGGACAATGAATATTTTCTCTTTCAATTTAACATCGCTCGCATTAGAAAATGACACTTCATGCATGCAAACCTTCTCCATTTTTGTTCATAGTTTTACAAAGTTTTTAAATAGTCCCAACTTTATACATAATGAAAGAAGAAATACATGCTTTCGGTACGTGAGAGGAAACTTAAATTAATATTATGGCTTCCCGGCACGTAATACTTTGTTGAAGGTCATTTTCTAACATTATGTGTGTTTAACTGTTGCTCTACAGTGCCATATGTACGGAAAAAAACAACGGTTTGCAAATCCATTTTGAAGCATGACAACTTTGCCATTGATATTCAAATCTCTATAAAATTGTTAGTTGTACTTTTCGTACTGAGTTTCTTTCACTAAAATTAACATACTCTCAAAGCCACCGGTATTGGTATAATGGTATCTTATCATTTTGAATGTGAAGAATCATTTGCCGTAAGAATAGACTTAAAATAATCTATAAATAAATTGCATTTAGAGTAACCTGTATTCAAAACTAAGTTCAGCCATTAAACCATCAATATTTACGCAAACGTAATTAACATTTTGCGTTGAAAAATATTCTTAAAATTGCGCATATCGCTTTCGGTAAAAGGAGATTCTAGTATTTTCCAGAAAACTCTTCTGCTGCTTCTGCCTATACCCTACGACATCTGACTGATGTTTGTTAAGATTCAAGATTCTGATTAAGTAGTTTATTTCTCAATGCTGAATTAAGTGCGGAGTTGTCTTATGTTTAAGAATGAAAGATTTATTCAAAATATTAATAGTTTGGACTTTTCTCGTGTTTCTACTGTAAATATTAATTCTATCATTGAAGAATTAGAAAAAAAGTAGGCAATCCAGGCTTTGTAGTATAAGGCTTCTCACAGACGGAACATTTAGTTTTATCGAAAATTCTGACGTTTTCAATAAAACAGAAAAAAAAAAACAATTCTCTATTGGACTCGTCTGCTCTTACTATATCATATAAACTGAAAATGACGTGCATCTTCCATCCAGTGAAGTTAACCAGAATAACATTTTATGTACCACGTATGCCAGCAACTTCTTATCTTCATCTCTTTCGTGACGCCCACAATAAAAATAGTAAGGTTCTTTAACCTTGGCGGTTAGTTTCCGTTACTTTGTTTTCGTAATAAAATATCTACAAATATAACAAAAATTGTGAAGTGAATTGATACATGAATGGTGAGGCATACACATGAATATAAAAAAGGAATAAGTACTCGCAGAATTACTAATATCTACATTTTCAAGCTCTCAGTCATCATTCTTTTTAAAGCGCAAAAGTGACATGAATAACTCCTGTTCTATGCGTACATACAACTTGAAAGAATGATTCATTATTAATCTATGGCTTAGCATAAGTAGTAATGACAAATTACTAGTACGAGAGACATATAAGATGGAAGTTCTTTAATATAGATAAAAACTATATCTAAAAAATATTTTTTTTAATATTTTTAATGAAGACTTGCAGATTATTTCTTACAATGTTTCAATTTCTAAGAAAATAGAAATGCATTTCTAAGGGAATATGTGCTAACAGCGCATGACAATGTACTATAAAAGCATATTTTCAAACATGTGCCAAAGTCTTTGGTAATAGTATAATCAGAGCTGTGTCTACATTTAAGAAAGACGTGTACTTAACTTTAAGTACATCTTATATAAAATCTAAAATATTCCTTAGTGCAACAATTTAATGATTACTTATAAACACAATTTTCCATTCATTGGATATAATTGTTAATTCACCATTTTAAAAAATAAAATTTAAATTATTTTTAAAATTTATGATTTAGATTTCAGAGATAAATTTTAAGCAAATATTTTGCTGTATCCAAACCATGCACGAAGAGAAAAACATTATAAATTATGTTTGGAATATAGGAAATTATATCAATATATATTTTACGAAATATCAACACTGTTGAAAAATTAGTTTCTTAGTAAAGTGTAATAGAATCGAAAAAAACTACATTTTGCAACGAATGCGGGAAAGAATAATTTTTTTTATTGTGTTGCCCGTATCTTTAAAATTGCACAGTTGAATGTCCACAATCGTAAGTTATTCGTAAATAATTCACTTCAAAAACAAACGAAATGCAACCTATTTTTAACAGCAGAATCAGAAAAATGTAAACTTTCAAGTATGTATCGTCTCAGTTACCTTAAAAAACTAATATTTTCTCTTATTACTTATTAGGATATCACAATGATCACTTACTAAAAAAAAGTAACAAACACAATATAAAGCCTCAATTCAACAATTTATGTCCACTACCATTTTTTTTAAAAGAATGGAGGGAATAGGAAAAATGAAGTCATCTCAGCTCGAAAAATAGACTGAAACTCTTAAAAAGCCAATATATCTGTCTTTTCTCAGAAGAGTCATCTTCAATGTCCTTCTAAAAAAAATTAAAGATATCACAAAGGGGATTTCTACTTTCAAAGTATCTCTAACAATTTATTTTTTTCCGATTTAATTTCTTCCATTTGCCTTCACAAAGAAACATCTCGAGAGAAAAAGTGAAAGAAAATTACTAATGTAAGACATTCCCACCGAAGAGGCTACTACTCAGTGATTCCTAAAAGAAACCCTTTCAATAAATAAATAATGTCAACCGTAAAATATGAATGAAATATGTTAAATTATTGCATGTATTAGAATACTCATCGGAAAATACTTCTTTTTGCTTATAAAATTTTTGTGGTGCTTTTCTTTTATACCAACCTTCAAAAACTCTTTTAAAGTTTTTTCATTATTATCATTGATTGAGCTTCAAAGTTCATTCAACGTTAATGGATTATTGGATCATATTTCCTCGCATATGATTTAAATAAACTGTTTTTCTCACAATTACACCATTATATATTTTGGATTGTTTTTTTCTTCTTCTATACTAATGTTTTGTATTAAAATTCATCTTATTTTTGAAGATGAAATAATCTTTTTTCAAGGTTGAACAATTGCTTAAAGGAATTTACAAGTAATAGCGAATTAATATGTATGTATTCGTATTTTAGCAACAAATCAGATATTTAAAACGTTCTTTTGCATGTGTATAATGCAACGAAAGCTTAGATTATTGTCATATTCCTTAACAAATATTCGAAAAGTGAAATGCATTTGTCTTTCTCCAAATAGTTCTCAATGAAATTGTAAGGACAATAATCCAAATTTTAAATAAATTTTGAAGTCAAGGAAGAAAGGGGACGATTGTGAAGCATTCTGATCTTGTATTTTTTTTCATTGAGAATATAGTTTAGTAATATTAAATCAAACATTTTTGTTTATTTTTCAATGTCATCTTCCATGTTATTGGTAAAAAATGTGAAATCGCATTCACTGATGCCATTTATAATTGAGAATATATCATCCTAATAGAAAGTTAAGTAAAGTCTTAATTGGAAACTATATTATAATGCTCTATTTGAAAACTAAAACTTAACTTTCATTTGAAATCTACTTTTCTTCACGCAAAATCCATCCTAAGTCGTATCGTATTTCTTCATTGAGATCTAGTATGTGTACACTGTATGCTTACTATAAATACTTATAAGTAATTCATTATTTTCAATAAATCTTTTATTTAAATCTTGTCTAAAATGCATGAAAATTTCTTCTTAAATGTAAAGTAATATAGAATTTATTAAAGTCCAAGGCGTTTAAATAAGATTTATGTCGATAAATATTGAACCTGGATTAATTTCGATAAATTAAGTACCATTTCTACTTATACACGAGATCGAAAGCAATATTAATGCCTCAAGCTTTTAAAAAGGTATTGATTATTTTACATTTAAAAACATTTTTGTACCTTTTTGTCCATCTTTAAATGAACACTTTATTTACAAAAAGATTTTTCAGAAACATTTATTCAATTCCTTTCAGCCTGGAAATTTATGACTAAAATCGCAATAACGTGAGCTATACGTGTGTGCAAAATTTCACCTCAGTTGGAAGTTTTTATACAAAAGGCCTGTTATACGAAGTCTCTATTTCAAGTCTGACAGTATCTGAGCGGGAGTGAAAATTTCAGCTTACTTGTATGATAGGAAGTGGATTAAAATTTGAATACAGTTGTTGAATTTAAAAGACATATGTATGAATAATAGCAAGTTAGGCAGAAGTATTTAAAATGGGACGAAATCCGTGATTTGAGAATAAACAGCAGAAGACAAATTTTAATGACATATTTTTCATTACATGCCAAGGTGAAATTTTTTAATGTGTTAAGCTCGAATTTGTATTGCGGTTCTGTTAGCTAAGTTGTCATGGCATAGAGGCGTTTTGTTTCAATCATAAGATTTATATCGATAAATGGAAATCCTGATTCCAATATAAACCTGACGTATAGAGGAATGACACTAATGCAATCAATCAGGGTTCAAAATAATCGTGCTTGTGAGAATTGTTTGTGGAGAGTGAAATGCCTGCTGCTGTGACCATACTTCGTCCAGTGACCATGCCTAGAAATTGAGAGACGTATTTGTTTGTGATTAGAGGACCGCGAACCCGTGAAAAAGTGCTCTATTTTCTAATCGAAGATCGATGATTCCATGCGTATAACAAAAAAGGCACTTTGGGTTTAGTCCATATAAATCTTGTCGTCTCTAATTATGTAGCATTGGGAAACTTGAAAATTAAAAATATTTCACTAAATACAAATCTTACGATTTTGAATCATGTGTCATGATCTTCAAATTTAATTCATTAAAGAATTAAACACGTATATATTTTTTGAAAAAAAGGAAAAGTTTCATCAATTAGTCAGAAAACCAAATTTGATAATATCTTATTTTTGCAATTGCAAATTAGATTTTAAAATTATGTATCTCATAAACGCACAAATTATCCATAATCATCCACCTATTTCAGAGTTATTGTATTGTATTCAAACTTTCAGTGAATACATATTTGTTTCTCTCTAAAATTTATTATTCTCATATAGCATTTAAAAGTAAATATTCCGAAACTTCTTTCAAAAACGCTTCATAAAAGTGCAAAACGTTTTTGTTTTATATTCATCCTTGGCTAAATTACCATAACTGGATGAAAAATGTTAACTTATTAAACTTTTCTTTGAATGCTATGAAGGAGTTACTTTGTTTTCCTTCATATTTGAGACAAAATGTTTTCTAGCCGTACGAGAAAAGACATTAAAAAATATCGGAGGTTATATTTTATACTAATAAAATAATGATGAAAGAAAACAATCATATGGAAGGTGATATTATGAACAATGCATATATACTATCTTCAAGAATATATATTTCACTCAACACGTTCACCCTGGCACACACCACCATTGGATCACTCTTATATGTCTGTTCAGAAAACACGTACCACTGATGACAATCACTTTAATGCTTCCTCAGGTGGTACGTACCAACAGAAATTAAATTCGTTTAGTAATTAAAAACAAAATTCATTGCATTACGAGATTAAAATAATGAAATTTCAACAAATATTAAATGAAAAGTAGGATTTATTTAATTCAATGTAATGTATATTATTTTTATAAAAGAAATCAATGATATAAACATATAAATGATTTTCATAAAAAAAAATCAATGATTCGAAATTATAAACATAATTGTTTATTTACTTCTATTCCCATTCAGCAACCCCAACACAGTAATATCAATTAATAGAAATAAAATGCGCCAATGTTTATCAGCTTGGTAAAATTTCATTTTCCATTTTAATTCGACACCGCTCTCTTAAAAAGCACTCTTAGACTAATTACCTATCGAATAGAAGCAAGATTTACTACGCGACTTGAATGTTTTGCTCAAATCATTCACAATGGATAAATGACATTCATACCACCATTCTATCAAGCAGTGACCGATATCTTATTGCGAAGTTCAATCATTTATAAAAGTATTATTTTTTCTATATTTTTATATAAGTTTCCAGTTCTTGAATCTTATATTTTCGGCCCCTTTTCAAACAAAGTATCTGCAATATAGTACAATAGAATTTGTACAGTGATCACGGCGTTAGTAAAAGGAGTATCATTACTATGTGCAATTAGTCCTAATGGATAGTTGAGAAGCCCCTCTTAGTTGTTACGAATGTAAGGATGCTTGCTCTTGTCTGATTCTGGCATTAATGCGAGATATAGTCGCTCAACCCATTGATCCAATCACCGAGATAATACTTTTAGAGAAAGCAAGTGGGTGGTATTAAATATCTACAACGAGAAGAGCAATGGTTGTCCTGTCGATGCTTTACCACTGATTTTAATGTAATCGGATTTGAGATCACAATTTAATATAACATTAACTGAATTATATTTGGTGTAAATAAACAATTCAATTTGTTTTTGGACTTCAATGTTACAGTGTCGATCAATAATATCATGACTTAAATTTAAAAAAAAATGTGAAACTTAAAAACTAAAGACTTAATATCTATATATATGAAGGATATAAAAGTACGTGAACAGAACATTCGCTATTCTATACATCTAACAAATAAATAAATGAGATGGAAATAAAAATAGATTCTTCGAATGCGTTTATAATGACTTATTCGATATGCATATTATCTTAATGATTTCCCGTTTTCTTCGTGATATTATAGTGAACGTGGGGGGATTTCTACGAAATGCAATCTAAAATTATTCCCCTCTCTCGCTCTGTTTTTGATTGTATGTTCCTGGAAATAGAAACTGAATAATAATTAGTTCCTAAAAGTAACTATGAGATTCAATGAAAGACTTAAAATTAGAAATGAATGTTTTGTCCTAGTTGGGATTATACGTTATATTCCATTCCATCTATAAAATTATTCTTACAATAAGAAACATTGTAGTAGTTTTGTTAACGAAAGTTTATTATATTTCAGTCTGAATTGATTTTTAAAGGAAATTGAATTTTTCATAGTAAAACAATGTATGAGCTAAAGTTTACAGTGATTTAAATACAAATTTGAGCAAATGAGGTGTTAAATTTGGAAAAAAAATATTATTATGCATGCCCTTCCCTTTTAAATGTATTATATATTTCAATGTAACAAATATTTGCTATTAATAAGATCTCACTTAAAAAGTAATCTACTTACATTAATAAAAATACAGCATACACTGAATGTCGGTTTAGTTAATTTTAGACATGGATTATTTTGAGAATTCTAAAATTCACTAAATATTAAAGTGTTAAGAAATGTTTGTTTTCCCTTGCTGAAATCTTTCATCGCCAATGAGTAGTTAACATTCATATGAGTTGCACTAGATGTGATGTTGAGCAATTCGCGATTTTCTGTTAACTAAATTCAATGACTTTATAGTAATTTAAATAAAACAATATTATTATTCTTCCGAAAACAAATGAAATACAATTTTGTAAATTAAATGAGGAGAAGTGAAATGAAGGGAATGAGAATTAACTCTTTCGGGATGGCACGCCTTGGCTTAGGACGTTCCCTGGGGAAGGAGGAGAATCGAAAGGAACTGTCGCACGGGCAGGGGGTTTTGTGCCTCTAAGCCTAACTAAGGGGAGGGGGGAAATCACAAAAAAAAAACTTTTCATCCTAATGTTATAATTTTTTGGAACAATTTTAGATTACTAATAAATTGTTATATATTTTAAAATTAGCATTTTTAATAACCATTTTCTTTAAATTTACAGAAAAATGTCTTACTTTGAGAAATAATTTTCAGAAGCGCTATGAAATTATTCCAGTGCATTATTGACAAAATCATCAATAAACTTTAAAATTAATGAAAAAAATATACAAGATTATTTAGAGAAGCAACAAAACTCAATGGAAGACAGAATATGGTAATTCTCGAATCGCAGAGAAACGCTAAGTCCTGTTTTGTCCATCTCTGACAAAATGTCCGCATCAGAATTACTAGAAATGTTCCTTTCAAATCTTTTAGAAAATTAATCACACTCTAATCATTAATCGGATCATAGATCATGTGAGTATATTCTACTGATAAGCAATGCTTTCTCGCAATTATAAACCGGAGTCAATGCTTTCCAAAATAAAAAGGAAAGTAAACGAAAAACATCCAAAAGCAACGTAATTTCAAAAAGTACTGATGGCACAGCTTTAAAAAGAAATAAATAAGAAAATGCATAGCAAAAACCAATAGAAAGACATTCGTTGAAAAAACAGAAACACGAATATATATCGCTTGGAAATTTCAAGAGCCGAGTTCAGTTTGTTTACATAACGCTTCCCGTCCTCCCTCACAACAGCTGGTGAGCAAAACATTGAATTCAGACAGACTGTGATCAAACTGTAGATCAAGATCGTATAACTATTATTCAGTTCAAAAGTAATGGTCAAGGGTGCAATCTAGAGTTATTTAGAAAACTTTCACCTTTGAATGTGAATACGCATCGTTCGGCCGTGAACGAGGATCGCGAGTGATGCGTACGTGGTACATTCGTCCCGAAAGGGTTAATGATATATAAAATAAATATAAATGAAAGGATACGGATGGTAACGCATTGATGATATAGATTTATATCTTGGATTGAACTCTTAAATTAATTTTGCAGATTGATATAGATTCTAGTTAATATATTAAGTTAAGAATCGGCATTTTGTCTTAAGTAATTGAATCAGTCGAGTGAATTGTAAATCTAAGAATTTGTTAGTTAATCATAATTTACAATTGATAATTTAAATTATATTCGAGAGAGAGCGACCTTATCATAGTATAAGACGTCAGTTAATTACACAAGCTCTAATTAACCATTGCTATCAAATAGTATCGTTTGATAAATTAATTTATAATTTATATGAAATTGTTATTACCTTAGTTTGCTTGAGGAAAAGAGTTTGCTCTTTTTTTTTTTCTACATTTGTAATTATATTTTTAAAAGTAGGTCCAATTATTTGAACAAAAAGAGGTGATTATGCAGCATTCACTTTTTCAATAAATATATATTTATTCAAGTTTGATGATTGTGTTTTAATTCTATTTGATATATTGAACATTATTGTCATGGAAAATGGGATAAAATCGTCTTTTTTTTTTCTCCTGAAGATGACATGACATATATATGAAATAGAATCGATCATACCTGTCAAACAATGTGCTATCAATTCCCTTCCAAAATCGACACTTTCATCCAAAATTAAAATATTTTTTGAAAAAGCGAAAAAAATGTTTATAAGGCTACCCTTTACATTAACTAAATAGTTCTTGTTAAGTAGTGATTGCCATTTTTTAAAGGTAAGTGACACAGTTGCATATGAGATTATTCTGTTGTTTTATCATTTTAGTGGGGCTATTAAATTGCTATCGAATTAGAAGATGCATTGCCTAGTGTGACAAGTCCGGTGGTGCAAAACAGGTTATACAATTGTTTCAAGTGCACCGCCTTCGAAAGAAAATGTAGAAGAAAATATAACACAAAAGATATCCCACTAACGTTTTCACCTCGATTTGTAATGGACTTTACCGTGATGACAGTGATGGAATTGCGTAAGATACTGACCCCCAAGTTCCTAATGAATTAACATGATCTCTGTATATAATTCCCAATTTTGTTGATTGAAAATTAAACTAAAGTAAAAATTATATATCGTTTGATATATTTTACCTTTTTTCTCCCAAGAAACAGGTTTTTACACACACCATACTCAAAAGTTGTCCTTACGGTTTTTTTTTCCCCACTGAAATCGAATGAGTGATCAGGGAACGATGAATTCAATCGAACCTGTAACATTTTTCAAAAGCCATTTTTTTATGAATACTGATATGCCTTCATTTCTGAGTTTTCTATAGTAGGATGCCTTTTTAGCCTAGTGGTCATGGCTTCGGTTTCGTGGAAGGCGGTTTTCGTTCAGTCGCGGGTTCGATCTTTGGCCGCTAAAGACCCACCGTGTAGCAGGGGCTGATGCGCGTAAGTCTGTCGGGGCCCAAAGTCCATGGTGAGGAAGTTATGAGAAGGGGATGCCAAATCAGGTGTCGTCCTCGTCACTTGACCGTGGTTCAAAATTACTAGGTCCGTCGCCAACTGCCCTCGTGTTGCTTCTACTGCGACTTTAATAAAAACTAAGCTAAAAAAAACTATAGTAGGAGGAAATTATCCGTCAATTAAGTTATGAAACATGGTTTCACCTAACTTTTTCATACATTAGTATTTATTAAATAGTAACCGAAACATTTTCATAATGTAATTTTTTCAATATTTTAAGGAAAGGGAACATTACGTAATAAATTTTAATTTTTAAGCAGGAAGTTAAAAAAGGAACAAAATTGCGACTCGTATATTTCCAAAAAATGTATTCCACATTGAATAACATCCAATTCAAATTACGTTCATGTGAGTGGAAAATATTTTTTCGGTGGCTAGGGAGTAGATTAATTTGAGAAGCTATAGACCGTTCATGAATATTTTTCGGTTTAGAAAGTTATTCTACTGGGATTATGTTTACAACTGGTATGCGTTTTTCATTTAATTTTTAAAGAAAAATATTTAAAGTGATTTTAGTGTATTATATTTAAGTAAAAAAATAACCTCCGAGCTACCCTTAATTTAAATGTACATAAGGATTTATTTTTCCTCTTCATCATATAAATAGCAACGTTATAAATAAGCCTAAGTAATGAAGTAATGAAGCTAGATACATTCTTCGTTGTTCTTTTTGTATTTCATAAAGAATTATAAATAAATTGTCAAATGAAAGAGAACTCGAACATTATCTAGGAAATAGAGTTTAGTTTATTATTTTAAAAATAAATTTAATAAAAAGTTCTTTCCTTCCTGATATGTGGACTCAAAAGGCAGAGTAGTTGATTATTCCTATTTAAAAAGTACCTGGTGGTTATATGTCAAGTTCAGAGGCCTGTAAAACCTGTTCTCCTTATCGGATTTTGATGAAACTTGAAATATATGCTATATGGACTATGGGGAAAAGCAGTCTGCAGTAAAAAAATAGTACCAATTTTTTACCCCGGGGGGCTTTTATTGAATATTTCTTATGCAAATCCGTAAATCCTCTATATAAACCTGCAGTCATAGCCAGATAATCATTCAGCATGCGTTTGCCATCGTTAATCATGCCGTAACAAAAAAAAAAGAGTTTTACTGGTAAAACTGTTTTATCAGAAATACAGAAACAACTTAGCTACTCTGCGTGAATATCGACGTTTAAAGGATCTGTGAAAAGTCCCAATAACGAGGATTGGTTTGAGGAAGATGATGAAATTTTAAGAGACAGTAATTTTGGTGTGTTGTCCGGAGAAGGGCGGAAACTGGTTTCGACTAAAACTGTCGAAGAAGTCGCTACTGCTGTGGTTGAAAGAACCTCCAGTTCCATCTATTCTTCAGCATATATGCTATATGGACCATGACCAGCAAGTGGTTGATCAGTGTCACACGAGTTGGAGATTCCTTGGTCGACAGTCCAAAAAATTCTGCGATCCATTTTAAAATGGTAACCGTATAAGATCCACGTGATGCAAATGCTGAAACCTCAAGATCACAAAACATGTCTTAAATTTGCTTGCCAATTTTTGACGAGAATGGAAGTTGATGACGGGTGGCCTTGAAAATTATATGGTCAGATGAGGCACACTTTTATTTAGATGAAACCGTGAATAGTCAAAATTGCCGTATATTGGGTATTTCATCTCCTTATGTATTGCATCAACAACCACTGCATTTTGCTTGCGTGACTACTTGGTGTGGATTTACTGCTGAGTTTATCCTTTTTGCTTTGAAAATCTCACTCCACACGGTCCTAAAAGATGCTCTGTCACGAGCGCATGGTACAGTGAACTCCTCTAACAGCAGGTCATTCCTGCTTTAAAGGAACGACAATGTTTGCATACCACTATCTTTATGCAAGATGGAGCAACTCTTCACATTGGACGCCAAGTCAAAGCACTGCCTAGTGCTAACTTTGGTGATAATCGTGTGATATCCAGACATTTTCCGGACGCATGGCCTTCTCGTTCACCTGAATTAAATTCCTGTGATTTCTGGTTGTGGGGATTCCTAAAAGACCATGCTTACGGATGAGGAATTAGTTCTTTGCCTGATTTGATAGCTAGTTTTATATGCAATGGGGCTGAAATCCCTCGTAAGTTGCTTCGCGCTACCATTGAAAACGCTATGATGCGCTCTCAACACGTTATTGATGCCAATGGAGGACATATAGAATATACTGTAATTGAATAAATTTTAACAATTCTAACATATTTTTTGTCCTTCTTTGGGCACCAAATTTCCTCCTAGTGGTCAAAATTTAAACTATATTTTTATTGCAGAAAACCTTTCCTCATGAGGTTCATATAGCATGTATTCCAAGTTTCATCAAAATTCGATAAACAGAACGGGTTCTACAGGCCTCTGAATAGTATAACTTTAATTATACCCACCCAGTATTTAATATGTTAATAATATAGAATTAAACACACACACACACGCATATATATATATATATATATATATATAGGGGCTTCGTAAAGGTTTAATTAGTATTAAGAAATAACCGATGTATTAAGTTAAAATTTATTATGAACATTAATTGATCCTTATGTACATAACGTTGTAAATTTCAGCAAATGATGTTTATTTGTTTGGTTTCAGGAAGCTTTAAATAGAAATACCCCGCAGTATAAAGATGATACAAGTTCGCAGTGTGTGTGTTCATGTTCTCTTATTTGAAATATTATATCGCTCAAAAAATCCAAAATGAAACATTGATGTTTATGGAATTCATAGCTTGTCGTATGACACTGTTGTTAGGGGAAAAGGAATTTTTAAAAGTGTCCTCACATGTCCCTCACGCACTATGCGAAAAATAAAACAGATTTACTCGTGGGTGATGCGGTCACAGTGACAAAAGTGGAGGAATTTATCCTATTAGACCGAAGAACAACCATTTAAATGATCGTCGATTCGATAGATAGTATTACAGCGAAGTGTGTAAAATTATTCAATAAGAACTGAGTTGTCAACGGTGTGATTCCTTTGATTTCAGAAGCAATCACTGAGTGACCTCTTACTCAAAATATTGAATCTTTTGAAGCAAGAGAAATAAGAGAATTTTAGTTACTGATAGATATATCATGAATCAATCAATATAGTCTAGATACTAAAAAAATCAGTAAGGAGTGGGTATATATATACACACACTATATATATATATATATAGTGTGTGTGTGTGTAGACGGTGGTGTATATTTATGTCTTATGTCCTTAAAATATAAGTCAGATTCAAAAGCAAAAAAAAAAAAATCTATTGCAAATGTATGTAATACATCTAATTCATGGAAAGTAATAAACTTTTTTACTAAAATTTAATATCAGTGAAATTTGCTTTTTAAGTGGGATCATTTAACTTCGAAAATAAGTAAAATATTACTCATAAGCTACTGCTAATGCAGTTGCTCTAAATTATATATAATATTATCCATTTTCCAAACAAAGAGTGCATTAAGGACTTTCATGTAATTCAGTTATATCTTGTAACGTGTCAATTGTAAGTTCATTTTTGTTCAAAAATATTAATCAGGTTATATAAGACTAACTAGAGAAACATTTATATTGAATGTAATTATTATGAGGACTAAAAGCAACAATCTAATTAACTTTTAAAGCTCTTTCTACATTTTTTTTTCAATATCAATTTGATACATTTTTCCTAAGTTCCATTATTCCATCCGACAATCACAGTTTAAAGCAAAATAACAACATTGTAATCCTCTTATCTAATTCCCAGCAAATCACATATTTAAAGAAAGAAGCATTATTACGGTTGCAGTAGTTCAAGATGGACAGTTAAGAAGCCACGCTTAATTATTGTTACGGTAATGAAGTTCCCGTTCAATTCTGGTCATTCGATCGAGACATGATCCCAGTACTCGCCACCTAATCAGAGTGCTTTCATCTCCTGAAGAAAGTAAACAAGAATAAGGATGCAAATAATAATAATTGTTATAATGGCAGTTTTAGCGAGGAGTGATTATATATGTTTATGCAGTCTGCTTTGAGATTATAATTTAATAAATTTTAAATAGAAATTATGATACATTTGTCTGCGTTTATAGAATGTAATGTAAATGAAGATTTACTACAAAAATTCCATTACTAAATGTATATATTCCCAGAAAAATAATAGAATTACTGCTGAAAATGAGGTAATTCATTGAAATTTAAACAATAGGAACCTACTTCTTAACATAACTAACTCGCTTACAAAAATTAGCAATAAATTTATTTAAAACCATCTTGGTCGATGTTAGAAGATAGAATGGAGATTTTGTTTTCTAGTAAAAAGCGACAATAGAATATTTAATAACTCTGAAGTATTTCTTTCATTATTTAACTCTACAGCCATCTTATCTCTACAGTTCTTAAAACACTATATTCTGTGTTATTAAAGTTTAATTTAATAGTCGACATTTTCAAAACTCCAATTGAAAATACATAAGACGAAGAGAAATTAATTTATTAACTACCATAGAATGTGAAGGGTCATTTTCTCTTGAATTCATCTTAACTCAATGAATATTAACTTGTACTTTAGTAATAAATTCTTAGCTTACCAAATAACGCGTTCTCATTCAAATAATTGTCAACTATAGCAGTTTCGAATCTTAGAACACTAACTATATATATATATATAAAATAAATATACTGAAAATGTTTGAAAAAATCCTTTAAATTATTTAAATAGGTAAAAAGCCAGAAATAAATGTATAAGTAAATTAAAGATAAATGAAAATGTGGAACCCATTAAGTAAAAAAACAATTTCGGGCTGAGGACCAAATAAGCGGGGTTAAACTAGTTTAATGGTACCAACCTTCCCTCTTTGCGACTTGGTAGGCTGAATTGGGAAATCCGAAGTGCAAAACAGTTCAATGATAAAAATTGCAAAAAATGTTCAGTGATAAAAATAGAAAAAATAAAATCTATAATTCTAAAAATTATCAACAAATGAAAATATAAAAATTACTTACAAAAATTCAAAGAAATGTAGATTCAAATATGTGATTAGAAAGGTCGAATAATCTTCAAAAGAACAAAAAGCTTAAGATGAATATCGGATACTCGAAAAGCAAAAAAAAAAAAAAAAAAAAACGTCATCACCATATAAATTCAAAATAGATTCAAGTTATTGTTTGGTTGGTAATAAAGTGTAAAATGATGCATACTAGTGGTTGGTAATAAGTTTTTTGGTAAAGGAGAAGAATGGTCCAGAGAATGTGTAAAAATTGTAAGCTTTTTTGTTAAAATATGTTTCATATATATATGTATAAGACACATTAATATAAACTAATGAACTAATGAATACGAAATAATTTATTCTAATCTACAATTATATATCAGCTTGTCCGTTTCTGCTATCTACCTTCGTTTTTTCCCCCTTTCAATCCTATTTCACGAATATCACTATCTCTAATTAAATTCACAACATTTCTAATCATTATCTAATATACCTAATCACGTTTCATTTGGGTTGGGGTGAAATTGTAATTTGATGCAATTAAAATTACCGAAATTCCCCGTAGTTAGTGAAGAGAAAATCGCGGCTATCTCAAAGTCAACAAATCATGTGTTAAAACTTACTTCTAAGAATTAATAAATAACAACATCCAAAGTTTGAAAAACGTTTTTCGTTAAATTAATAGTTAAATCGTTAGTCTATTTATTACTTTATGACCTGTAATATTTGGCTTGGGAACACAAATCCATTTCCAGTGAAGATTGCAATGTGGAATAATGGATGTTTATAAGCGATATGTTCCATAAAGTTTCAAAATTTTCAATGTGTCAAGTGTATCGGCAAAATACGTTTAGGTGCTGTCACCGCTAACTGAATGAAATTTTAATTTCAACAACGAAACTGAAAAACTCATTTATATCTTTAGCATAAAGCTTATTGAAAGACACTCAAAACATCCATATGAATGGAAGTACCACATCTATCTGATTCACTGGAATTCGAAATCTCAATTTTTTTTAATAATAATCTTTAGACTGCAGAGAAAGGATGTTAAAATTATTCCAATCTTATTTTCTTTGTAATTTTGTAATGTAAAATTTTAAATAATTAAGGTGGCATCAAGTAATATGTTGAACCTTCTCAAAATCTACTTAAGGTTTCCGTCTGCCTGTAATTTTGATTTATTGTTAATTATATTAATCCTATGGAGTTTATGCTACATTTTTCGAATCTGTGCAACCTGATCTATTTGAAAACGAAAAAAGTGTAACCTGAAGAACTAAAAATAATGAAGGTTTCTGTGGAATTACATTTCTTCCTCGATTTTTCAGAATATTTTAAAATATATTTAAGGACCCCAAAACTCAGAAAAATTAATTAAAATAGTGGTGAAAATATTTTTAAAAATTAGAGAAAAATTTAACTTTCGCAGAAGCCTTCATTAGTTGTGGCCCTTTGTGGTACACTTTTCTACATTCCAATAGATCTAATATTATAGATTTGAGAACGATAATAGATTTCCTTGAATTGAACTTAATCAAAATGGAACGGAAAAAATCACAAAAAAAATTAATTTTCAAAACTGTTAGTTTCACATTAATAGTATGAGAATTATGGGAAATTTCAAATGCAAAAATAAAAAAAGATGTTAATATAAAAAGTCAATGTATATTTATTGAACTAGATAATATTATGTTTATAAGTACTCTGCAAAGTCTTTGTTTTACAAATGCAGCAAAATTTATGGACATGTACTTAAATATAAGTGTGTGAATTATGAGCGAAAATACAGTTACTGATTACTAATTGCTCAAACATAATTACTTATGTTTATGATTGTGATTTTATCTGCAAAAATTATGCATAAATAACTCAACGCTGAAACATGTCTTCGGATACTTTTAACTTATTATTTTTATATTAAGGGTTATTTAATCTTGGTATAAATATGCTTATTTTCCTTGTCTAAGGCATTTCAGTTTCCTTAAAGAAGATAAATATATAAAACGCTAGAGATTACATTGAATACCCACCGAAAGTTCGTATCGATCTAGTTCCTATTTTTTGACATCAAATAAAAATAAATAAACCTTCTACTTGTAAAAGCTGATATATTGAAAATGACTCTTCAAAAATAATAATAAGTAACTTGTGAATAGACGAAACAAGTGGTAAGAGTACTGAATTTTAAAATTTAAAAACCTCTTAATATATATATCAAATAGTTTAATAAACAAGAAAGTATTTTGCAATATTTCAGAATGTCAGCATTAAAATGTGTTGAAAAATCAGCATTCTCTTCTTTAATTTTACCGTTTTTGATGACAAAACCATTTTGCCTCTCTTTTATAAAATTCAAATACGTTTAAGTACAAACCCTTCGAGTAAACAATTCATATACTAAGCATTTTGTCTAAAAAAATCAAAATTCTTCAAAACTGAAACTTTTTTCGATTTACAAAATAGACTGAAACTCTTAAAAAAACCAACGTAACAGTCAATTCTCCAAAGAGACTTATTTAAAGACCTTCTAAAGAGGCTCAAGGCCATCACAAAGGATTTCTACCTTCAAAGTGTCTCTAACAGTTTCTTTTTTTTAACTTAATTTCTTCCATTAGCCATCAAAAAGAAACTATACGAGAGAAAGAGTGAAGGAAAATTTATCTCCTTTTTTTGTACTACAATTTTAGGCATTTCCACCTTTGAGACTACCATTTAAGCGATTCGCACCATTTCGGCAAATGAATAAAGTAATTTGTAAAAGGCGAATTGATATATGTTAATTTATTCAATGTGTTGAAACAGTCACTGAAAAATATTTATTTCTAACAAAATTCGGGTGATTTTATTGTCCCTTAATTAGATAAATAATTCATTCAGAGCTACTGTTCATAGTCTGAATTATTAATTTTTTAATTGTTAATGTCGCACTTAGAATCAGTGTGAATGCGGTGGGAAATGGACCACCTAATTTGAAACCTCAGTCAAGCGAAGAGGACGGCATCTGAATAGGCACCTAGCTCTTCAAATATAGGTCTCCTCTCCAAATAAAGGCAAATATAAGTTTGTGCTATATTTATACGTATAGTTTCCTTTAAGTAGATAAATCTATTAAGTTATTATTTTTCTTAGGACATGCTCTGTCAACAGAATTTACTTAAAATAATGATAGGTTATTGTAACTTAATGTAACTGAGACGCTAAGAAGCTTCAAAATTTATATATTTCTTATTTAGCTATTAAGAAATAAAATGCATTTTCCGAGTTTTAATATATAATATTTATGTATGAGAATTTGATAAATAATACATTCTAAAACTGAACTTTAAAACTGCATATCATACGTGAGTCATGTTATTGAAAAATAGATTTGTATTTGAATTTTTCTCAAAATATTTCTTTTAGGATTCTAGAACACTTTTCTGAAAGTCCACTCCATCAAAAAAGTTGATATTTTCCAGATTATGAAATGAAGCTATTTCGTATATTCTTATATTACGTATACACACTCTAATAAACACGCACAAATAATAGGCATGACAGAGTATTTATACAAAAAGTATACGGAAATTTGAATCATAAACTTAAAATTTAAACTCAAATTTCCAAATTATAATTATATTCACAAAGCTTATAATAATAATTTTATAAGTACTCTGTAAAATATTTAAGTTGTAAAAGTGAAACATTTTAAGCAAAGTGTATTAAAATGTAAATGCACAACTTATAAATATAAGTACTGCTATTGACTATTAATTTTTCATACATAATTATTAAAGTTTACAAATGTGAGTATCTTTGAGTAAACATCTACATAAAAACGTAGGTAATTCCATATAAAAATATGAAATATACTGCTTTTAACTTTAAAAAAGTTATTCCTGTCTTAAAATAAGTTTATTTTTCCTTGTCGAAGGCCTTTTCAGTTACTTTAAACAGTTATTTAGTAGAATTATGATAAAACTGGAGAACCGTGCAGAAATAAACTGGATAAATTTCTATATCAATACATAGATTTCAAAAATAAATTGCATCTTTTTTTTATTTTGAAAATAGACAGTATGTTATATAGCTATATATTCTTGCATGTAATATCATAGTGATAGTTTTTTGTCTCTAAATTTATATTTGATATTCACTAATGTTATGAAACAAACAAAATTTCCTAAAAGAATTTAATTATTTCTGTGTCGCTGTTTGATGCATTAAATGAATATTAATATATTTTAAATTAATGACACTTTAATTTGTACATTTTAAACATAAGTTTAAATATTCTATCTTAATATTATTTTATATATATGTAAAGAACATCTTCCATTTTAACTGCAAAATTTGTATCCCAAGCCCTTGTATTCTGAAATGTCATTCTAGAATCAACAGAAGACTGAGTTTTAGAATTATTATTTTCACTAGTCAGCCTCTTTGTGAAGGCTAACCACTTAAGAACTCGAGAATATTTCAAATTCATTCGAACAAAATGTTCGACTACAAAGTTCCTAAGTAAAAATAAATTGTGCAAAAACCAATATTATTTTTAAAAATGAATTTTATCAATATTATTTGAATAATACTAAGAACTTAGATAAGAATGCAAGACATAAAGGAATCGGAATGATTTTAGTGCATTTTAGTTTGAGGAATTGATTTATTAAAATATTTAATTAATTAATTTCAAGAACAGAAAAGTGTTTCGAAAGGAAAATAAAACTTACTAGCTTCCTCAGCTGTCAAATTTTGAGGCTTTCCCCACTCAGAAATCTTCGAATGTCTTTAAAACTAATTGGATATCAAAACTAGAATTCGATGCTACGCTTCTCAATTAGACAGGCTACATAAAAATTTCAAAAAAAATATACATTTTGTAGGTTTAGAGTTCTCTCTCTATGTCATCTAGAATATTTTTATAAATACTAACGAGGTTAAAATTTGGAATCAGTTTCCAATTTATTTAAATCTAACTTATACTAAAAAGTTTCAAAAATTTATTCTAAGGATTTTGATTTTAAATGAATTCTGTATTTTATTTTGTTTTCTTTCCTATTTATGGCAAAATGTTCTATAGCTTCAGAGATTCAAAGATTTTCAAATTCAATAAAGGTTGTATTTTGAAAAGTATATTGGGATCACATGTAAATATACAGAACAAGCCTATCCAGCCCAAAATACATTGAGAGTTACTTTGAAAACTCATTTTATTCTAGTGTGTGTGTGTGATTAGTTTTAAATATTCCTTTCTTTTTTTTTAATTTTGGCGCTTTTAACACCAGTACAAACTCTTATGTTAAAACCTACAACTACTTTCTCCTCTAAAGTCGCAGGAAGCGAATGATCCTCATGAATAACGTTAGAAAAATCAAGAGCATTCTACCATAAGATATAGGAAGCATTATTTTATTGAATTAAATGTATTTATACAAAATATAATTTAAGAGGCAGTTTTGCAGTTACAAACAACGCTGGAATTAAATTATAAATGACAATAGACAGTGTGTAGTCAGTTTGTCTGGAAACATATAATTTTGGGTCAAATACATTAGTCTTGCTGCAGACAGACTGGCTGCTGCTATTTTGTATGGTCTGCGGTCTACTTTACATTTACATAACTGTGTCAAGTAAGGTCCAATGTCCTCTACATTTGGTTTTTTGGTTAGGTATACAAGGAGTACTGTCCACTTATGCATGACGACACTCGTCCTTCTTAAAATGAGTTCAAAATTTTCACATTATTATATTATACATCCTCTGACGATAGTTGAGTCACATGTATTATTCATATAGTATTGTGACATAATGCGAACGACTCATTGTGGAATTTTCCTTTCTACTTTTATGCACAATAATACTTTACATATTCGCTTAGATGACCCGAGTCTGTGGACCACAAGCGTCCCACGGGCACGCATTTGCATGATGAGGTATAAAAGATAGATAAATGATTTTATGAAATTCCTAACATGAACATTATTCTAACAACTAACTATAACATTTTTCATTGAAGACCGTTTTGCAAAACTAAAAGATATTCAAAAATGCATTCTACTGATTTCCCAATCCTCACAGATTAAAGCAGTAGTTTTCTTTCGAAAGCAAATTATTTGAAATATGTTTTTTGTTACACCATTCGTAAATATTGCCATCACTTACATAATCATTGACATTTCCTTTCCCTTGCAAATAAACCTGAAATAATTTTAAATACTGTTAAGTTTTTAGCTGAACACATAGCAGCCGAAATACAAGAATCGTTACAATGGCTTCAAATTTGGTGGAGAAAGCACTCTTCAGTTGTAACTGTAATGATACTCTACTCATTTTATAACGACTCAAAGCATTACAGCGAGGTTATAGTCACTCAAACCGCTGATCAAATCATGGAGTGGATATCTCTTGCAGAAAGCAAGTGACAGGTATTAAATACGTAAAATGAGAAAAGAAATCATTAGATGCTTTTGATATGATTACAGATATTGATGTAAACTAATTTGTGTGTGTGTGAGATTACAATTTAATTAACTGTGTGACTGAAATACATTTGAAACTACTTAACATATGCCTATTTTTTTGAACTTCATTGTTATGACTGCTGATTTAAAATATTTTGAAGACTGAATCCAGGAAAAAATTGAAGACTTTGAAATCTGTAATAAGTAGCTTTTGTTAGATATTTTAAAAAAAAGCTAATGTGCTTAAATTTCCACACTTTAAGCATATGTGGAAACGTATTCTTGACAAGAAAATAGACTTTGATACAAATAATGCTTTAAGAGACAACAATTGTTCAATTCAATGTTTTTAAATACTTTCTATTGTTTTTCTAGATATGAGTAATGCGTTCTATCCAATGCCAGTCAGAAACGCATGTAACGTCGACTCTTCCTTAGTCTGTTCTTACACCATTTATTATTAATTTGTATTAAGCAATAATGACCAAAGTCCAAAGAATAACTCACATAATCCTAATTTGTGATTTAAATAAAAAATTGTATCTTACCTATTCACTCATTTTTAATTCAACAATTCTCATCAACACTAACTTCGAAGCTTAATACTTAAACTATAATACTCTTCAATCAGCAAATCTAATGGAAGAATTTTAATCCAAGTGACGATTCTCAGTAAGTCTTTATTCTATATATCCCTTCATTTTTCATTAATTCTATTTCATTTATATAACATTCATTCTAAATCACTTCGACTCACTTCGATCTTCATTTGATTTACGTAATCACGTTTCATTTCGGCTGGGAAGAAATTGTAATTTTATGCAATTCAAGTTGATAAATTCATTGCGGTTAATGTAAAGAAAATTGCAAATAGCCCAACGACGACAGCATCTAACATTTTGTTTGAATGTTTCTAAAAATGGAGATCTGACCTCACTTGAAATGATCTGAACTAATTTTAAGTTTTAAAAATTAATACTGAAATAAGAGGCTAATGGTGAGAGAAAGTAAAAATGAAAATGTTAATATCAAAGTATAAATGAAAACTTAAAACGCTTTACATACATTACGAAATAAAAATATAAATATTTGAGATGTAACAGTTATACATAAAAACAACTTTTGAGCTAAGTTATATTTTTGTATTGAAAAAGGTAAAATATTTTAAAAAAATAAAAATATTTAAATTGTATTATAAAATATCCTTTTTGTTACACAATACATAAGAAGGCGTCACTCCAGTTGCTATTATCAAGCAATTGTACTAAAAATATCAGTTTAGGTACTTTAAATTACAGAAAATCTATTAAAACTTACTAAGTTTGTTACTGTGACTAATTCTAAAATGATATTAAAAATTTAAGCTATTTAAAATCATTAGTACTTTAGTAGAAAATAATTCATATATATATATATATATAAATTTGTCATACAATTCAAGTTTTTTATATTTAATGTACTTTATATCTATTAATATTCGAAAAGGTATAGACGAAGGAAATTCATTTTTAGCTATTAATAAATTAATTACTCTACTATTTCCAAAATAGTTTATGTTACATTCTTCAATATTAGTAACATTTATTTCCAATAATGAGTCTAACACACCTCTAATGGAAGGCAGAAATATAGAATATGAATGAGGGAGTAATATAACATCAATCCAAACAAGAGAACACGATAATGTATCACATCGCCTCTTGAGTATAAATATGCTTACAATATTTCCGTAAACAAAGACTGTGTTAAATATTCAAAGAGGAAATGTACATAATAATTGGAATGTAACGGTAACTATGTGATACTTTATTTTCTATGGTTTTTTGACTTCTTATATATTTTTTTCAATAGTGGTAGCTTTAGTTTTGAGCTTTATGTATTGATAGTTTGGATTATATAAGCCTACAACAGATGGGGTTCGTTGTATTTTCTGCGATTATTATATGACGTAATAAACTTTATAGTAAACGCTACGTATAACGTATTGTAAAACGTAAATTTGTGGAAAAATTACTATTTCTCCATTTCATAAATTATGCAGCTGAAAGTCTTCGTTTGATGTTTATAGATTGAGGAATCTGCCAATTCTTGGAGCATTTGTCATGAATCTTCATGAAATAATCCATTTAATTCTCCGTTTACCCAAACGTTCTTTGTCTTTAGTGATAAAATTATCTTTTAAATTGTCGGAACTATTATTTAAAAGTTTGAAGTGATGAAACATGCTCACCTTAAGCGCCGAATGTTCAAAAATCGATTGGCAGTTATATTCCAGAAGATAACAAAAAAATTATTTTCAGTCCGACGATACGTGAATCACCGTTGTAAAACTGGTTAGAAACAATTTGGAAACATTTTGATGAGGTATCTTATTGCACCTTCCTTATTCACCAGGTATTTCCCCGTATTATAATATGTTACCAACGATGATTTATTCTCTTTTCTTAGCAGCTCTTCAATTCTTATGAAGATATAAAGAAATCGTTAGATCCACAAATTGCGTCTAAAGACGAGGAAGGTGAATTTCATTTTAATTTGTATATATTTTCGAGTTCAGA